>CM039470.1:19848199-19888971 GCA_022433065.1 Begonia loranthoides | reverse complement strand
ATATATATATATATATATATAAGTAGAATTCTAAACATACCTAACCAACTAGTTGAGCCTATTAATTAACCGGTTGTAAGTAATAACAAGTTCTTAAGCATGTTAATTAAATTATGCTTTACTTTCACATGCACGTCGCTTGTTCGTTATATTTCCTTTATTATTGTCATTTACATATCCAAGCATGGCCCTCGTTGTTTGATTAGTTCTACAATTTCTTCCTTCATATGATGTACCTTATTGGGTGTTTCATTGCTATTACTTGTCCTTGTGTGCGCGTTCAATTTATGTTATTCCTTATGTGTGCAATTTCAATTACAGTTACTTTTATTTCGATGTGTAATTCAATTATTGTTAATGTTATGTTATAATGCATCATGCATCATGTTAAGTTGAGATTGTATAGTCATGCATCATGCTAATAGAAACCAATAGGCAGTGCCACTGGAGTGGTACTCACACATGCATGATGTGAGGTAAAATGTTAAAAAAATGAAGGAAATGTGGAGTTGGGGGCAGTTGGGTAGTTGGGTCTAGTCTGCAATAAAGCTGGAGGCCCTCCCTTGTCGGGTATGTGAGTTCTAGATTGCAAGTAAAAGATTAGGTCCGGTTAACTATACCATTCCATGAAGGATTTGAATGCGCGAGGGGGGTTCGTGGTTGGCAAGGCTAAACGTGTAAAATAAGGGGTGGTTGTAATTAAATTAAGTTTTATTAAATTGTATTTGAAGTTCAGTTTCTTTCATTAAGTTCTTCTATTACATTATGCACTATAAATATTACATTTCGAGCTTTTGAGCAGCTAGTGAACATTTGCTAAAGAAAACCCTAGTTTCTGAAGAGAAACTCTTCACCTCTTTGTTGAGGAACAATCGGCCAAGCTTCTTGGAGAGATCCGAGTGAGTGAGCCACCATTTCTTCAATCCTTGTTCATTTTGGTTGAAGATCTTACTATCCCTCCTTGCCCTGATCCCTCTAAGGTAGTAGATCTAGAGAGTAAGTGAGGTAAAACGCACATCTCAGCCCGGTTGGAGACACTCCTTGTGGAGTTCAATCAAAACAAAGGTGCAGATCAGTTCACCTTTGACTCCTCCTGAATTTGTCTTGCATTTTTATCCATCATTCCCAGCACCAATGCCACTAAAACCACTGCCAAAATCACCCCATATTAATCAGGTTTCCAAGGAAAGAAGAATCATCAAAAAATGAGTTCGGGTCCAGAAGTTACATACCTTTCTTTGCTGAAGACTCAATCTGCCGATTCCCACCGGCCTCCGAGCAGCTTTCGTGCGAGATCTCGAGTTGCATACAGGATTTTGAGCTCAAATTTAGAGGAGACCAAATAGACATATGTGAGAGTGAGGTGTCCAAAAACTAGCTTCATTGGAGCTCTGGAGAAGAAGTTGGATTGTCGCTAATCTGAAGCAGCTGCTGGAAAGTAGCAGCTGCCACCTCCTACTTGCTTGTGCTACTTGCTTGTGGTTTCTCCATTTTATAGGTCCAAATTTTTTACCCCTCTTTTGGAGGCACATCAGTTTTATTGTCTGTTATGTGATACAAATGCCTTGCGTGATAAAGAAATGACGAATGTTAAAAGGGTGATGAATGGTTAATGCGTGAAAAAATGAACGCTTACTGTCTACTTTACTTACTGTTATTTATTTGTCCCATAATTCCTTTGTTGTTCTGCCATTGGTTCTGTTGTCATCTCTTTGTTTGGTATCCATGTAAAATTAATAAGCAGTAGTCAACAACTAATCGATTAACTAGTAGTAAAATAATCACTCAAGCATGTTACTAATTAGACTAGCATGTTAATAAATTGTTGAGCACGTTTAATTCATTTGATTATTTCCAGATGCATGCCAATTAATGAAAGTAATTAACTAACTATCTGAGCATGAAATTAAGTAAGAACAAAATCTGATGTAATCTGAACATGTAATTAATTAGGATGAGCATGTGATTAATTAGGGTAACTAAGTAGCATGTAATTAGCATATTCAGACCATTAGTATGTTCACTTACTTAAGCATGTTTGATTTTGCTAGACTTAATAGCATGATTAATTAGAGCATATTAATAACTAGAATAATTAGCACACTTGAGTGTTCATTTCGCCATGTGCTTATATGCTTCATATTTCCCTTGTTATTATCTTCTTGGTATAATGGAAAATTATAATTTACTAAACTTTGAGCAGGTCAACTACCAACTCTAGGTAGGATATCTAACTAATGAACTGAACATGTCAATTCATTAGGATAACTAATTAGAATGACCAATGAAATCTCCCCTGAGCAAGTAATTGATTAGAATAACATAAGCAGGTTAATAATAAATGTCCAACTAGACTTGAGTATGTTAATTAATTAGAATAATTAATTAACTAGACACATGTTAACCCATTAGAACAACAAAACTAATTAGAAGTATAATTGAAATCTTTCCTTGAGCATGTAATCACCAGGATAATTAATCAGAATAATCAACCAAAATACAGAATGTAGGAAGCATGTAAATGGACTAGAAAATTTACTAGGATAACCAGCATGTAAATCGATAGCATGTTCCTACTTCGGTTTTCTCCTTGTTATGTTTTGTACATTCCAAGCATGTTGTACTTGATTTCCGTATTGTTTCATGATTCATTATTTATTTTCTTTAATGTTCGTTGTTTTTATGATTGTTCCCTACTATGTACTTTAATTATTGTTGTTGGGTACTTTCAATTTCTATATTCTTTTATATGCGCTTTCAAGTTCAGTTTGCTTTCAATTACAGTGCTTTCAATTACTTTCTTTTATATGCGCACTTCAATTATTCTTAATGTACGGTATAAGCATCATGCATCATGCATCATGTTAGGTTGAGAATGTATGACCATGCATCATGTCAATAGAAATCGTAGGAAGTGTCACCTTGGTGGTGGAACACAAGCATGCATAAGCGAGGTAAAAAGTTAAGGAAATGAAAGAATGAAAGGGAGTTGGGGGGCGGATGGGTAGTGGTTCTAGTCTGGCAGCTAGTAAATGCCACTACCTTGTTGGGAACAGAACCTAGTTGTCCACAGGAGGTTAGATCTGACCAACAATACCATCCCATATGGGTTCTTCAATCTCCAGCTCGATGTACGAGTAATGAACAAATGAACAAATGTAAAGTAAAGAATGAACGAACGAACGTAATAAAAGGATTGCTTTGGGTGGCAACCATTCCAAATGAACTAAAGAGAGTCATAAGCATAATTGCTTTAAACCATCTTCCTTACTGGGTCATTAGACTCACGTATTACTTGTGGTGTAGGTACAAACGATGAACAAATAACAAGCAGCTAATCAACAGATAATGAAGCAGGGATGAAAGATTTGCATGCGCGAGATTGGGGCTGGCCAGGCGTGAAGAGGGTAAAAGAGAAACAGTTGTAATTAAATTATGTTTCATAATAAGTTGTATTTAATCATTTAGTCCTTTCATTTAAATGATTTACGCTTCCGCGAAGTTTTGATAAATCCGATATGTTTTCAAACAAATGATTTTGTAACGCTTTTGCATTTTATAAATTGGATTTTGATAACATGTTTAATGAATGGTTTGTAGCAGTCCGGTTAGACGCACTCTGATTTGTTTTAAAAGAGATTTCAATGGTTTTAGCAAAATTTTTAAATTTCTCACACTTTCAAGGAATTAGGAAAATCCGGATCGTTACATGGGCTGGTATATTTGATCAGACTAGCCTCCTGTGTGCAACTAGGTCCCTTTCCCGTCATTGTAGGGGCTCTGCCTAGCTGCCAGACTAGAGCGGACTACCCACCAACCCCCAACTTCCCAATCATTCCATTATGGACTAGCCTCATGTATGCATACTAGGTTCTACCTATCTGCAAGACTAGACCCCATTATGGACTAGCCTTCTGGTTGCATACTAGGTTCCACCTACCTGCCAGACTAGACCCGATTATCCATTCATTTTATCATTCATTTTTAGCATTTTCCTCACTCATGCATGTGAGTACCACCCCAAGGCGGCACTCCCCATTGACTTCTATTAGCATGATGCATGATCAAACATTCTCATTCTAACATGATGCATAATGCTTTATACCGTAACATTAACAGAAATTGAATGGCGCATTGAAATGAAAGTAACTGTAATTGAAATTGCACATACAAAGAAGTAAAGCATATACTAAAAGGAAATAACAGCGCACAATAGAAAACAAGTACAACATTGAATTGAAACAGCGAATGCATACAAATAAATGGATGGTACGGTGAACATGCAAGTAATCTATTTAAACTAATATGCTTAAGTCGAATTACAATAATAAATCTAGTCGGTTATCCTAATTAATTTACATGCTTAAGAATGAATTACGATTATTACCCTAGATGCTGTTGATCTAGTTAGTTAGTTAAACATGCTAATTAAACATAGTATAACTTAGTTAATTAACATGCTCAACTGGTTAGTTAATTAACAGGCTAACATTACTAATTACCATTATTACCCTATTACAATTTATATGCTTAGGAATGAATTGCATTTACTATTCTAGTTAAATCCTACTTGATTTATATGTGCTCATGAAAGATTACCATTTTTAGATATCCTAGTAATTTAACATGCTCCTGAATTGCTTACAAGCTCTTATCCTAGATAACTAGTCATGCTTAGGTTTAATAGAAAATGACATGCTATGGGCGAATAATTATAAACAAGGTTATAAGCAACACCAAGAAGACAATAACAAAAGAAAATATAATATCTAATCGAATAGTCAAGGAAATTCTTAGTTTGTTCATACTTAGTCCATTCTTCTTTCACTTTCTCCTTTGTTTTCTAATGAAGTAAAGCACCTCTATTATTTTCAATTAAAGCAAAACAATTATAGGGAGTAAAATAAAAGGAATTGCGGAAAAGAGAAATGCCCAAAGTATTAACAAGGAAGAATAAAATATTAATATTAACCTAGTTCATTACATGCTCAAGGAAGAACAATGATTAAACATGCTTTTGTGGTTAATTGATTAAGCATGCTAATCTTAGTTAATTAACATGCCAATAATTTATTATTCTAATTATTTACGTGCTCAAGTTTAGATTTTAGTTAATTAACCTAGTTAGTTTAGACAACTAGTTAATTAATTAAACTAGTTAATTAAACATGCATCAAGTCTAATTAATCATTCAAGTCTAGTTAATTTACTTTAATTAGATTAACATGCTCAGTCGATTATTGTTTAACTAAAGTAAAGTGGTTATCATACTCGATGGATTAACATTTATTGGTTACCATTTAACTAAGTTGGCTAACCAGTGATGGTAGAACAATAACGAAGGAAATATAGCACAAATAAATATTATCGAGTAATCACTACAGCTAGTAAGAAAATGAAATAACAGGGCAAAGTCATTAGCAATGAAATTAATAGTTCATTCGTACTTATCACATCGTTCATCATTTCTCTCATTCACCATTTTCTATATAAGCATTCATAGAAATCACAAATACAGTAAAGAAAATAAACTAACTATAAGGGAAATCTAATAACAACCAAGCAATTATATAACAGCAAAGAAGTCAACGAAGGAGTACACAACAGAAATTAACCCAAGGAAATCAACATTACTCTAACACAGAATAACATTTACGAAAAATCACAGAGTATTCTACAGAGCATTAGCAATACTATCAACAACAAGAAATTTCAACTCACGCACCCCCACTTGTGGTGTAGGGCCTCCACAGGCCAAGACACCCCTATTTCCATACCTAAGTTATGAACACTAACAGGGACAACTCTCCTAGCTCACGATTCCAGCTCCAGCAACTCACAGAGCTTCACCTCACAAGCTCACCTTCAACCTCACTCACGTAGCACACTCAACCCACCAATGCTAAACCACACATCACTTAATCTAAGAATCACTCTCATGGATTTCCCTCACTCACTGGAACTCTCTCACGCTGGAGCACTCCACACGGGAAGAGAAGCCTCATGCAGAAAGGGGAAAAATGCCAATTGAAAGGGAGAGGGAGGAGGATATTAAATGGAGAGGAGGGGACAATGTAGTTAGAGGGTAGGGAGAGGTTGGCTACGGCATAGGGAGGGCGACATCGTCATCCAGGGAGGGGAGGGGTCGATTTCTTGTCTCCCATGGGCATAATAAATTGCTAAACGACAAAGATTTCTAATTATTATCGCTAAAATTACGGAGAATTGGGTTATATCGGACGAGTACAGACTCATAGGTCTCGTCTGCAT
The DNA here is from genome assembly GCA_022433065.1 of Begonia loranthoides. NCBI lineage: Eukaryota > Viridiplantae > Streptophyta > Magnoliopsida > Cucurbitales > Begoniaceae > Begonia > Begonia loranthoides. The sequence goes on along the minus strand of CM039470.1, from coordinate 19,882,701 downwards.
TTGTCTTCAAGGCTAAAATCTCACAGTTTTACAAATTAGTTTACTCGTCTTTAGCCTGACCAGCCACAAGCTCTTCCTGTGTAAACCTTTCATCGACTACTTTATGTTTTGTTCATCGTTCTTCTCGTCATATATGTATACCTACACCACAAGTAAACTGTAAGCCCAAAAGGCTTATTAAGGAAAGGTAATATGCAATATGATCATGCCTCTCTTTAGTTCACTTGGAATGAGTCCGCCCCAAATCAATCTTTTTATTACGTTCATTCATTCATTCATAACTCGTACATCGAGCCGGAAGTTGAAGGAACACATATTAGATGGTATAGTTTGATCGACTTCTAACCCTATGTGCACTAGATCTGAACTACCCATCCGCCTTTCAACTTCCCATCATTCATCATCGTTCATTTCATTCATTCATTTCATTTTCCTCACTCATGCATGTGAGTACCACCCCATAATGGCACTCCCTACTTGTTTCTATTATCATGATGCATGTTGACACAATATAGAAAGAACAATAATAAAACAATGAATAGCAAGAATAGCACAAATAGTAAACAACGAATGGCGAATTGAAAGCAAACATAGAGGTGAATTGAAAGCGACATATAACATGCTTGATTCTACTGAACATAACAATCAAGATATAGCAAGACGAATAAACTGTTAGCTACAAGGTATCTAAGCAAATTAACATACTTAACAAAGTTATAAAAGCTTAAATGTAACATTAATAAGTAAAAAGAAAACATACACGATAATTAACTAATAGAAACATGCTCAACAATCGACTAATGTGAACATGCTTGAATTATAATTTCAAAGTATAAAGCTAAACTAATTATACATACTCACGAAACAACACGAAATATAGACATGCTCAACAACGATAGAAAACAATGACATGCTTAATACTCGAATACAATTGAAACGTGCTAATAAATTGAAACGAACTAATAATGGAAACATGCTCTCTATACAATTTATTGAAACATACTTAGCAATTAATTCATGGAAACATACTTTTCTAAACAAAACAGAATAAAAACATGCTTCTCAAACAAATACTGGAAACGTGCTTGATAAACTAACTAATTATACATGCTTGTCTAACTAACAATTATATAGAAATATACTAAATAAATAGAAGACAGAACGTACTTATCGCATAATTAATGAAAACGTGCATGATATTTTGATACTACTAGAAACATGCTCAATGAATTGATATCAACCAAAGCCATAATCAATTATAAATGAAATGACTAATTGATTTTATACATTCGAAAGTAACATGCTAATTTATTAAATTAACAAAACATGCTTGGATTATTTAAAAGACTCAAGATAGATTTCATCCTAATTGATTGATCGTGCTTTTATTCCAATTAATTAAACGTGCTAGTTAATTAAACATGCAAAGAGTTCTATTTAATTTGACATGCTCAGTTTAGTTAATTACGCTAAACATGCTAAAACAGTTATTATCCTACTAACCTACACATGCTTAATTAACGGAATTAAAGTAAACGTTAATAACTAACAAACTACAGGGAATAATAAGGTGAATTATACAAGAAACTATAGCAAGAGAATATAATAAATTGTACCATAATAGAAATGAAATTCTCTATTCATTAATGGTCATGCGTGCATATCATTTCATCATTTTATCCTACAACTTAACGTCTTCATTTATCACACCTCTATTAAAGTAAACAATTGTAATAAAAGACAAGGATTATATCTCCTAACTAGTACCAAGGAATAACAATAACCATTACAAGGAATTCATAGCAAGTAAAACAGTTGACGAAAATAGGATTCCTAATTTATACAATTCATAACTCATTCATGTTCATCTTATCATCCTATCATTCATCTTCTTCTTCTCAAATCCTTTCATTTCAACAATTTCAATAGAGTAATTTACAGAAAATAAACACACAGCAAGTCAAATTAAAATCAACACAATTCATACATTACTTATGGGTAGGGCTTTGGCGGCCAAGACTCTACCCAATCCTTACCTCTAATAAAGAAAACTATCAGGAACAACAATGACAGAATTATGAAATTTCCACCGCCTCCGTGGGTCTTCTAGAATGGACTTAATGCCTTGAACCATACAACCCTAAAGAAGTCTCCTTTTCTCCCTTTCACTCTCTCCCTAGAAGGAACAACTAGAGGAAATGAAGAGAAATGAAGTCTCACCCTTCCGAAGGGACCTCCAACACCGTTTAAAAAGGATGAGAGGTTACATGTGGAAATCAATGGGTACCACTAAAAAGAGAGGGATGAGCGAAAATGGGGAGACATGATCCATTTGAGGGAGAATCGAATCTCCAGAAATGATTTCGTGGCTGTAATCTTGAATTTTAATCCTTGAATTTTGTTATTTTTAAATTTATTCTTCACAAAACTGGGAAGTTTCGGACGCAAATTTGCATCCTGTATCGTCCACATATCATTCGAAACAGCACTGTGTAGACAGAACCGATGATGGGGACGAGAATTCACGTCTTGATCCCTTTGAAAATCCATCCGCAAGTGTCGTTCGGATGCAACATTGCGTCGCACATAGCGTCTAAATTGACTCATGAATTAGTACAGAGTCAAATCGAACGCGGCATCATCTTGTTCACACTCCTCCGCAAAGAGACAGTGCAAACTTAGGATGAGAGGAAGCCATCCTTGACTCATCCCAAAGTGCTGGGACATAGCACAAAACAATTTGCGAACGCCATTCTTCATCCTCAAAGCGTCTGTATGCGTCTTGAACAGTCCAAAACAGTATATTACTTAAGTTTTCTTTACTTAATTTCATCCCGTAATATTTTCCCGCTTCCAATTAAATCTTAATTATGCCTTAATAAATCTCTTAAGTTATAGTCTGCGATTACGTCCTTGGTAACACTCCGACAATTGTCCAATAAATTGAATATTACCAATTACCCTTCAATTTTAATTATTAATTTTCGACATATAAAAAGTCAAGGTGTTACAATTCTTTTTTAAGAAGAAGTTATGCTAGAGAGTTGCAAATTGGTCCAAAGCGACACCAAGGACAGAATCAATCCCAAAATGGTAAGAAGAACAATTCTCTCAATATATGTCCAAACAATGTTAAATTTGGACCACATACTTCTCTATATGTAAACAAGGAAACCTCTAAAAATAAGGCAAAGAAACATTTGGAATCAAAAGTTGTGCGCGGAAGGATGTAAGTTTGTCCAAATAGGCACCTAACTCAGCCTATTGACTTCATTGGCCTCCAATGGTGAAGTGATGAGAGAACCACAGATATGTTAAATCTGAGACCCTTCAACAATGCGGAAACTAGAATTAGAAACGTCCTTGAAACAAGTATAGGAGCTTGACCCGTTATCTATAAAGAGATAAGAACCAAAGCTATCAAATTGAGGAACTTGACCCTAACCAAACTTGTTGATTAGAACTAAAGTTATCAAGTTGATCTTTCAAGTTTAAGCTTGAAGAAGATCGAGTTCTTCACAAAGAACCAAAGAGAAAATTCTCCCAAAAACACCCAAATTCATGTATATTAATTCTCCCCAAAAAAGGGTACAAGCTTGTGTTTAAATAGGCTACAAACATACCTAAATAAATTAGAAAATATCCCTAAAATAATAGAAACTAATCTTAAACCTATAATATTCCAAATCCTAATGATTGGGAAGCTTAAAGTTAACAAAAACAACTTTGGAAACTTAATAAATAAAATTAGAAACAAATAGGAAACTTGGAGGTGAAAGTTGACTGCCTAAATTGGAGCTGAATCTTGGCAGATTTCGAGATACTATTTGAATGATCCAATCTCCTCCGAAACTTGTGATCTTGGTGTCTATAGAAAGCTTACGATGTGTACTTTAATTCATATGAAGACCATGTCTCCATTTAAATTCTTTATCGAGCCCAAAGCATCATATCTATTTTGGTGCACAGAAAACAAAGGCCCAATTTTAATCTTTATGACTTTTGCTTTTCTAGTTGGGCCATTTAGAATAATGACTCCCTTCATTCTTGATCTTGTCATTGGACCTCCTATGCCTTGCAATGGATCATTATCTTTGGTAATGACTTGGCTCTTCATGGGTCCTTGGATCACATCATGAAGACACTCCAGCTTGGGTCTTAGTGAGCTTTCTACTACCTTGCTATGGATGTCCACCCTTAGGAAAATATTGAGAAGGAAACAGCAATAAAAGAATTCGCCAACGACTCCTAAGAAATAGTGAAATCAATTTTACACTAAGAATCTACTCGGGTTGAACGAAGAAAAAAAATGGTTGCAAAGGAGGGAAACAAACCTTTGAAAAATGAACAAGTTTTAGCTAAAACGTCAATACCTTTAGACAAGTCATAATGAGGGTTTATATATCCCCTCAAATTAGGGCTGCCCTAACAAACAAATGACCAAAAGATCTCAAATCTCAAAATGCAGCTGAGAGCACCAAAATGTGTACCACATAACATTACATCCAATTGTTCTAATTAATTCATTATCAATACTCCATGCTATCTTCTGAAACTTCCCGAGATTCTTTGAAGTGGCTTTCCTCTTCTTGATGCCCTCAATTGTCTCTATAAGTGGCCAATGGAGTGTTGGAAGAAAAAGTGCCTCCGGTGTCCATATTATATTGCACTCCCCACTTAAGTAAATGTCATGGTTGCTCTTTGTCTCTTGTAGTTGGTTCTCCTTCAAACTTATCATAAAAGATTCAATCTGCAAAATAATGATAAAAAAAAGGTTATTGAGCCTCTTGGCCTACGCTCTAGTGATAGGACCTTAAGGTGCATCAACATGGCAGACTATCATTGAAAGAGAAGGGCAAGTGGATTTTTGCAACAACAACTCACGCGTCTGCTGTACTGCAGACATTCAAAACACTAATTTTCATAGAATTTGTGAGTTTCGATTAAATTATTTGACTGCTAAGGAAATGATAAATTTCAAGATGCATCTTCTACAGGATTTGTTCCATGGGATTTTCAGATTGATATGATAGTCAATAAATATGAAGATTAAGGGTGCCCTAATCATTATAGAGCCACAAGGTCTAAGATTTTTCTCTCAAGGTTTGTGAAGGTAGGCTTTCTACAGTTATGGAGTTTATATTTTATAAAGTCAACGGTTAGGGACGATGAAATTATGGATGCTGAAACTGTGCAGGTTTTTAAAGTTTCTTATTTTCTTTATTGTTAACATAATTCTTCTTCTTTCTAATTTCAAGGGAAGTAATTGGTTGGAACAAAGGAATTGGATACTATGTCTAAACAAATTTCACTAAAAACTTTAGGTAAGTGAGGTTTGCAAGTGTTTGGCCTTTAGCACACATCGCAAAGTGCTAGGGTAAGGTAGTGTTTTGATGATATTCTGCTATGATTCCTATGGTTTGTGGATGGATGATATGCTTTTTTTTTGTATGCCTGTTTACCTTAGAGATATTGATAGATGATACGTTTACTATTTCTTGGTTATTATTTATGTTGAGACGTTGATCGATGATATGTTTAATGTTATGTTCATGTATGCTAAACTATTATTATGTTTCACATGTATGTTTCATGCATTATGAAAAATGTTTTATGAAGAAAGAAGAAAAAGATGAAAGAAGAATACGTAGAAGCTTTGGCGATTTGACACCAATGATTAGATGCTTTGGTGGGTTTATCCCCCAATGATAGAGCCTTTGGTGGGCTAGTTCCCTAATGATGAAGGCTTGGTGTCACATACCAATGATAATGAAAGGAAAAAAATTGAAAGAATAAAAGAAAAGAAAAAGAAAGAAAGAAAGAGAAAAAGACTGAAAATGAAAATATATGTTTTTATGATAAAACACATCTCATGCTCATGATTTATTTATGCATTTCCTACTGAGCGTTAGGCTCATAGCTAAACTTTGTAATGTAGGTGATGATGACTTTACTAAGGAACCTAAGAATGTGAATGGATAATAGATGCAGTTGAATGAGAATTCTTATGGGCGAAGCTACGGCGTTACTGAAGCAAAGTTGACCTGTTGGTGAAAATTTGAGGAAAACGAATTGAAAAAAAAAGCTTTTTATTTTTATTATGCTTTTAATTGTTTGGATTTAAGTTAAAATCTTTTATGAATATTTATATTTGTTTTTATGTTGGGTTTTACTATTTTTGAATTTTTAAATGAGATGTATTTTAAGAATTCCGCTATATAGTTACAAAAATAGATTTTTATGAATGATTTTTTTTTAAAGAAAGGCAAGAAAAAGGTTTACACTACAGAGTGTTACAATAGTTATCTTTGGATTGCCTCTACTGAATATATCTTCAATTTTTCATATTAAAGATTAGATCTTTTGCCTTTAAGTCATTGAATTTGGAATGTGAATCATGTATAGTTTTAACCAAGTATGTTGTGGATCATTAGGGATTCATCGGTATTTTGTGGAATTCTAGCAAAAATATGTGCCTAGTGTCAAAGAAGATGACGCTAGGCTGTGACTTGGAAGGTTCAGAGCTGTAGCTTGGTCAGGCGTGGCCACAACCAATGCACGATTTTGGGCCTCGACCTAGACCCCTTAAACCCAAATATTTTTTATTCGTTTCAAAACACATTTTGGTTTAGACTCAATCGTCCTCGAGTCGTTCTCTTCAATATAAAGTTTTGATTTTGAAGTCAGATTTTTTATACTTATTGTGTGGTAACATTATGGGTAGATACCTAGAGTTAGATTTTGGAGTCAACATGTTTTTAGACTTTCTTAATCTTGGATTGGGCTTAGTTGTGGTAGGCCCACTTGAGGTAGAAGTTAACTTTTATGTCCAACATTTCATTGTTTTCAAAATATCATTTTGAGACGTGATGTCATATAAAAGGACGTGACCATCTTTATGATTTGTCGATTTTCATACTATATATATGTATTTTCCCTAGACATGTTTTGATTCGAGCATGCACATTCATTGATCATCTTGGCTGAGTGAACCAAGTTTGATCAACCCGTGATGAGGTCTTTTTCTGTACGCACATTCGACCGTTAGAGAATGTGTTTATTTGTGTTAACTAAAGTAATAAGATAACCAACTGTGCTATGTCTATAAGTGCAAAACCCTAAAGTGATCAAAGTCTTATTTTCGTGACTTTAGCAATCACTATGTATCACAGTTGTTATATATGCCTATAGCATGATGTGCTCGAAGATCGTAAGATACTCCATTTTCACTAGGCTTTTCTATGATACAGTAGGAATTATTTTTTGTACGTACCACATTATAATAGAGTGTTTTCTAATCTTTGCCCTTCTATTTGTTTTATAACTAGATTTTTTTTTGACAATGATGTTTTAATATATGACATGCTCTTTATGTTAGCCTTTTTGTTAGGCTAAGTTTTATTTTGATGATGACTAAATAATGTTTAATTTGATGAAAATAATAAGTTGGTTAGTTGTGTTTTTATTGATAATGTATTCAATGTTTTATTTATTATATTTATATTCATATTTCTTGGAAATACCCTCAAAATAACATGTCTATCTAAGTCCATGTAGACATATCATTTCGGGACTTAGGAAAATCAAGAATGTGAAAAATGAGCAAAGGGTTGACAAAACTTGACAAAGGGTCGACCAAGTGAAGCAGTCCAGTTAGAAATGGTCGACCTATTCTTCTGTAGCAAAAAAATAGCTTATTCAAAATTTCTGCAATGAAAAAAACGTTCGACCGGTTTGCCAAATGGGTCGACCGCTTCAATTGAAAACTCCTCCTTCCCAACGGTCTTCAAAATTCAAGAAGAGGTTCAACAACGAAGGAAAAGGTTGACTGCACGATCGACCACAAAATGGACAGATTGCTTGGAAGGTCGACTGCATGGTCAACCGCACAATGGCAGATTTCCATAACTATAAAATCCCATTGGGCAAAACTCCAACGACTAGTAAAAAGATCGACCATTTAGAGAATAAGGTCGATCGCTTGAGCAGTGTCTATATATTGAAGACACTCTAAAGCTCAACGTAACAAATAGAGAATCGAGGCGAACCCCTACCAAATTCAAGACTCGATTCTTCTACACTATGAGCTACTGTAAGTCCAATTCTCCTCACCCATAAACTTGTGAGTTATTATCGGGAGAATTCGGATTAGTTTTTAGAGCTTTACTTTCCGGTTTAATTACTTGTACTAAATTGTAAAGGGTTGTTCCCTAAGAATTTATCATACAAGGGTGACGCTGTGAAATAGTCAACGACACGATTGAACGCTCGTAAGTTCAATGAAAGGATGACTCCCCTTCAATAGTCAAATTTAGGGTAACGCCCCGTAATAGTCAAAGGGTGACGCCCGTAATAGTCAAGCGTGATGGGTAGATAATAGTCAATATTGTAAACAATTTAATTGGCACCTATATGCCAATTAGTTTTGTGAATATCCAAGTGGAATCTTGGAGTGCGGATGTAGGGAGGTTTGTCGAACTGCGTAAACAATATTGTGTGCACTTTCTCTAACCCTCTCTTTACATTTATGCATTTATTGTGATTATTTATTTTATTATATGAATTAAATCACTTCGGGTTTTAGAGAAAACAAATATCGCACGAAAAAGATTAGGACGCTATATTCATCCCCCCTCCCCCTCTATAGGCGATCCTTCAATTGGTATCAAAGTGGGTATTTAAATTTTTTGTACGGTTTTGTGTATATTGTAAATTCTATCGAAGAAATTTATTTGAATAATTTTGATTTAATTTTTTGGGATAAATTTCTAGATAGAAATTATTTGATAAATTTGTTTGACATCTTAAATTTGATAATTTAACTATGAATTTCAATATGCACATTGAAGGTCAATGCACTTCTACACCTCCATTATTTGATTGTTATAATAATCTATATTGGAAGTGTAGAATGAAAATATTTGTGCAATCTTTAGATTATGCTTTATGGAAAATCATTGAAAATGGAATTAATGTTCCTATACCATCTTATGACTTCAATGATTTAGATAAACGAAACTGGAATTTAAATGCTCAAGCCATGAATGTTTTATTTGGTGTTTTAAGTAGAAACTAATTTGATAGAGTACAAGCATGTGTTAGCGCTAGCGATATTTGGAGAATTCTTGAGCTTACACATGGAGGTACAAGTCAAAAGGATGAGAGCAATGAAAGCACATCCTCCGAAGAAGAGGAAATAATCAACACTTGCTTTATGGCTAATGAGGAAATTAAGGTAACCTACTCTTCTAACAATTCTAATTCCCATGATGATAATGATGCTTTCACTAAATTGCTAGAAAGTTTTAATGAGCTCAAAAGGAAATATAAATCATTGAAAAAGAAAAGTGACAAATTGATCAAAAAACATGCTATTTTAATAAATCATTTGAGGATCAAATTGTTGAGTTGAATAACATGAACAATGATTTAAACACTTCTATTAAATGTCATGAGTATGATTGTAGTGATTTCAAATTGTTGTATGATGAATTGAATACAACTATCAAATCACATGAAAATGAAATTAGCTCATTAAATGATAAGATTTGTGAATTGAATGTTAAGATTAATGATTTGAATTCAATTGTACTGAAATTCCCAAATGAAAGTAAAAATTTAAATATACTTTTTAGTTCTCAAAGGGGGTCACATTTGATAAAGCCGGAATTCGCTATGATCCCTTTGCTAAAAAGAAGAATTATACTAATTTCTTTGTTAGTCCTACTATTTGTAATTCTTGTAATTGTTTAGGACATAAGTCATTTGTGTGTCCTTTAAATCGAATGTTCATTTGAAATGAAACTTAAATTTTAAATCTAGTTTTAACTCTAAACTTGTGTGGGTTCCTAAATGAACCAAGACTATAACAAATAGACCCAAAATGGTTTGGGTACCAAAGAAAACCAATTGATTTTTGTTGTAGGTTGGAGTTTCTCTCAAAGAGCATAAAAAGGAGAATGGTTACTTGAATATCCAACACAAGGGAGAAGATTCAAAGATGGCCTCCAATGCATTTGAAATGGGATTTAAACTCATGGAGGTACACATTTTTGTCAATTGGACTTGTTTGTTATCTTTGATTGGATTAAATTGGTTGGTATCTAACTTGAATAGATTTAATTTGGTTTTTGTTCTTGTTTTGGATTGACTTTGATTAGTTGAAAATTTTTCTTGATCATTGTTAGCTTCAATTTTCTTTGTTTGGTATCATAGGTTGGAATTGTGATGAATTCAATTTCTCCATTGAATTTAAATTGATTAATGCTACAGGGGAGAAAATTGAATTGATTGGAGATTATTGATTTGCTTTAACAATTGTTTTGTTTTGAAATTTTAGAAATATCCCTTGAATTACTTTTAGCTATTGATATAGGGGGAGAATATAAATTTGTATTGAGTTTATTGATTTGCTCATAAAAATTTTTCATGTTTTTAAGTTTTTGATAAATTTACTTCTGCTAGTGCTTAAACTTTGAAATTTCCCCATTGATTTTATCTTAATCATTGATTTAGGGGGAGAAATTAAATTTTTTTTATTTAACTTGTTATTCCCCAACTAATTGATTTTGTGCATAGATAGGCGGAGAAATTTTGTTTTAATGCTTGAACTCATCCATGGATCTTGTTTTGTCAATTGGCATATATTTTACTTAAACTTGGATAATTCATAACTCTTGGATATTTTCCCTCATATTTGCTTTGTGATAATTTTAAAGGAGGAGAAAAATTAAATTGTTTTATTATTGCTCTAAAGGGGAGAGCAAATGCTTTAAATTGGATTATATCCCAATAGATTGTTTTTGTGAATAACATAAGGGGAGAGATAAGTGAATTGATTTTGATGTTAAATTTGGTCTCTCTCATAGATTTTTATTTTGGATTATTTTGAATTTACAATTGGTACCAATCTTTGAAAAAAATTTTAATTGTGAATCTTCTATTAATATCATTTGTTAATTTCATATTTCTTCATTTGGTATCACCTTTAGAAAATAAAAATTGACTTATCATTCTTAGTCTAAAATTGGTATCTATTTCTTACATTCTATTGCTTGATTCCTTCAAATGAGTTGATAAGCTTAATAACAAAAAGGGGACAATATTATTGGTTGAATTTATTTTGAATGTGGTTGTATTAATTTGGAATGTTCTCTTGACCACATTAATTTGATTTGAAAGTGCATATTTTCCTCCATTGTTTGCTTTGATATAAATTCTTTAAAAGGGGGAGAAGATTTTTTTATGGAGATTGATTTTGATGATTTTTTTTTTAAACTTTGATTGCTTTGGACTCCTCTTCTCTAGGATTTCTTTTTGATTATGACAAAAAGAGGGAGATAGATATATAAGTTGTTTATATATATGTTTGTGAATGGGAAGAGAAAACTTATATATGCTATTAAAGGGGAGTTTGTTATTTGTATAGCATGTATGCATGAAATTAAATGTAGATATATTGCATAACTTAAAGGGGAGAGATCAAATATGCAATATTAAATGCACATGCTTAGTTTTTTAGGATAACCAATTTATTGGATTTTGTCATCATCAAAAAGGAGGAGATTGTTAGCCTTTTTGTTAGGCTAAGTTTTGTTTTGATGATGACCAAATAATGTTTAATTTGATTAAAATAATAAGTTGGTTAGTTGTATTTTTATTGATAATATATTCAATGTTTTATTCATTATATTTATATTCATATTTATTGGAAATACCCTCAAAACGGGTATTATTACTGTGCAAACATGTCTATCTAAATCCATGAAGTGAAGACATCATTTCAGAACTTAGGAAAATTAGGAATGTGAAAAAGGAGCAAAGGGTAGACAAAAGGACAAAGGGTCGACCAAGTGAAGTTGTTCAGTTAGAAAGGGTCGACCGAATAGCAAAAAAACAACTTACTCAACATTTATGCAATGAAGAAAATGGTCGACCGGTTAGCCAAATGGGTTGACGCTTCAACTAAAAACTCCTCCTTCCCAATGGTGTTCAAAATTCAACGGGAGGTTTAGCAACGAAGGAAAAGGTCAACTGCGAAATGGACAGATTGCTCGGGAGGTCGACCGCACAGTGGCAGATTGCCATAACAGTCAGATTCCAATGGGCAGAACTCCAACGACTAGTAAAAGGGTCGACCGTTTAGGGAATAAGGTCGACCGCTTGAGTAGTGTCTATATATTGAAGACACTCCAAAGCTCAACATAACGAACGGAGAATCGAGGCGAACCCCTGCCGAATTCAAGACTTGATTCTTATACACTATGAGCTATTATAAATCCAATTCCCCCACCTATAAACTTGTGAGTTATTATTGGGAGCATTCGGATTAGTTTATAGATGTAACACCCCGACTTTTTCAGTTGGACAATTATCGAGATATTATCGAGGACGATCTAGAGTGTTAAGTCTAGGGGTATTTTTGTTACATTTTTCCCCATTTACGCGATGTAATTAGATGAAGGACTTATAAGGATATTACATTGCATATTATTACGTGTTAATTATGACATGTACTTATGGGGAAAGTGTTATGGGGTAGGAGTTAAGTGAGAAAATGTGAGGAAAAGCTGTCCAGGGTGTTTTCGGATGCATGTGGACGACACTGGGAATGAGTTGTATCATTCGCAAATGCATTGCACACACAAAGAATGGCTTGGGACGACTCAGGACGTGATTCTGCATCATGCACTGTGTCGTGGAGTTGCGGACGACTTCGGACGAGTGCGAACGTGGACTAGCTGCGTCCGGTTTGAATCTGTCAAAATCCTAGATAGTTTCAGACGACTGCGGACGTGGGAAGACCTCGTCTGATTTGCCTCTGTCCAATTTTGGGACACTTATGGACGCATACGGACACTACGTGAGGATACAATATTGCGTCCGAACCTCGCCTATAGACGGTACGGACAGGACGGGATGCCTTTTCCCGTCCGAAGCCATGTTTTTGCCTGTGAGATTTTAGCTTTGCGGACGAATGCAGACGAGACCAATGCGTCCGCACTCGTCCAAAATAGCCCAGACCAGCGTAAATTTAGGTATTAAAACCGTGTTTCTTGTCGTGTAGTCCATAACTATGCGATCAAAACAGCCTCCAGACAACAAAATCGACTCTCACCCACCCTCCATGATAGACCGCCGACCTCCACCTTGCCTGGAGTCATCATTTCCTCTCTGCCTCCTAGGTATGGGTTGTCTCCTCCATCCAAGTGATAAAACCCTCTCTCCCTTCTCTGCCATTTCGATAGTCTAGCATTTTTCCTTCCCCTGCGTGAGAAGCTTCTGCGTGTGTGAGAGAGTGATTAACTGTGAGTGAGTGAGCTTTTGAGTGAGTTAGCCATTGTGAGTTGAGTGTCAAATTGTGAGTGAGCTGTTGTGAAGCTCCCATTGCTGTGAGGAACAGTGAAGTGGAGTGCTGTCCCTCTTTAGCTTCATCCCTTAGGTAAGGAATTAGGGGTGTCTTGGCCTATGGAGGCCCTACACCACAAGTAGAGTGCATGAGTGTGGTATTCCTTGGGTTTTTAGTTCTGTTCTTGGGTTGATATCTCTATGATTGATGCTCTACAGTTACTTCCTTTCCCTGGATGATTTCTGTGATATTACCTTGATGATATTCTTTGTTAATTATGTGATTTCCTTTACTGCTAAGTGATATTGTTAGTTGTTAATAATGGTTACTGAGAAATAGAGAATGATAAACTGGAAAGAGGAATGTGTGAGGATGAGATAAGCTTGAATGAATTATGATTTCCTTTGCTTATGTTAATTTTATTCTTGTTACTTATTTAATTGCTCGTTGTTAGTTAACCCTCTCTGTTAGAAATCTATCCGCATGTAAAGTAACTAGTTGTTAAATAGCGAATCCGAGCATGTTAAACAACTAGAGCGACACTTAGTTGAGCATGTTTAATTAGGATAATTAATGTGAGTATGTTCATTGACTATAACTCAGATAACTAATTAGCAAAGTAAATCGGTGTTTATAATCAAAGCATGTAAGCTGATAATTAGGGTGGTTAACTAGTGAGGGCAGTTAACTAGTTAACTTAGCATGTGAATTAATTAATAAACCCAAGCATGTATAGTAATTAGTAAATCTAAACTTAACGATAACTAAAACATGATAGGTAACCAAATTAGGATAACTAACTCGAATAATAATCGTACCATGTAATTAGTTGGCACACGTATCTAATTAGCATGTTTAAATGAATTAGCAGCATGTTAATAAACTACAATAATTGACTAGACGAGCATGTTAATTAACGAGACTTGAACATGACGAGTCAAGCATGTTTAATGAATTATAGTAAAAGCATGTCTATCATTATTCTTTCTTGAGCATGTAAACTATCTAGTTAAGTGTGCTTAAGTTGCATGATTCTGTCTTGATGCATGACAATTAACTAGAGCATGTAAATTAATTAGAGTAATTAAGTAGACTTAAACATGTTCAAAAAACACCTGCAATAATAACTGTCGAAAGCATGAAAATGGATTAGGAAAGTAACTAAGATATCTAATTAGAATAATAAACCTAATTAATCACTGAGCATGTTAGTTAATTAGGACATCTAACTAGCATGATAGTTTTTATTTCTTGAGAATGTTTAGTTCATTGTTGTTTCATTGTTTGAATTTAATATCGTGCTTGTTTTCTGTGGTGCAGAGTTATTTCATTCTATTATATGCTTTACTTTCTTTATATACGCTTTCAATTACAGGAACTTTTATTTCAAAGCGCACTTCAATTATTATGAATGTTATATTGCATCATACATCATGTTAGGTTGAGAAATGTATGATCATGCATCACGTTAATAGAAACTAATAGGGAGTGCCATCTAGTGGTACTCACGCATGCATAACTTAGGTAAAATGTTGAGAAATGAAGGAAACGGGGAGTTGAAGGGCGGATGGGTAGCATATCTAGCCTGCGGTTAGGCTAAGCCCCCTATCGTGTTGGGAAAGGGGACCAAATCGCAAGTAAAATGTTAGATATGGTCAACTATTCCATCCCTCATGAACCCTTCAATCTTTCGCTCGATATACGAGTAATGAATGAATGAATGAAGGAATGTAAAGTAGTGAACGAACGTATGACGTATTGAAAAGATTGGTTTGGGCGGCCCCTATTCCAAAAGGACTAAAGAGAGGCATTCACCTTGCATTAAACCATTTTTCCTTAATAAGCCTTTCGGCTTACAGTTACTTGTGGTGTAGGTGTAGGTCCAAATGATGAACAGATAACGAACAGAAAAGTAAAGCAGAGATGATGGATTTGCACGAGTGAGATTGGGGCTGGCTAGGCATAAAAAGGGTAAAAGAGGAACAATTGTAATTAAATTAATTTTTATAAAAATTGTATTTTTATGGTTGGATTTAAATCCTCAGAGCGTAGTATTTAATCGTTTATGTCTTTCGCTTAAATTATTTACGCTTTTGCAATGCTTTAAATAAATGATTTAAATTATTTATGCTTCCGCACTTCGTTAGTTGGGTTTTCATAACGGTTTTAACAAAAGGTTAGTAGCGGTCCGGTTTAGCGTCGCACTCTGATACCGTTTTAAAAGAGTTTTGCAAAAGTTCAAAATTTCGTGCATTTTAAAATGATTTACAAAAAATCGGGTCGTTACATTAGAGCTTTTGTAAAGACCCGATTTTTCTTATGATTAAAAATTTCGTAAAATTGAAAAGTTTTCTTTTCTCTTATTAAAACAGTGGAAGACTTTAAATAGAACATTTATTGAACTTAAATTTTTTATTTACAAAATCATTTACTCTTTAGCCCACTCAGCCACAAGATCCACCCGTGCAAATCCTTCATCAAATATCTTTAACTTGTTCACCTGTTTCTCATACAAAACTACAACAACAAGACTTAACTAATGAGTCTAACGCTCAGTAAGTGATATAATGAAATGCAATGCAGATATGATACATGATCATGCGATGCATTACAGAAAAAACCGTATCTTTTTGTTAAGCCAAGAGTCAGGATACGTCCTATGGTCATGTAGCTATCCGTCACTCCCACATGGAGATACATCCTATGGCATCACTACCATGACCGTCACCGCACTCTTTTGTTGAAGATGTTGGGGATTTCCATACAAGAGAAATGATGAACCCTAGAGTCCACATGGTTAACCGTCATTCTGATAGGGAGATACATACTATGGTGTCCCCACAGATGAACAGTCATCAAATCTCCCGAACCCCCACACGCCTATTTACATATATTAAGTATGTCCTGCAATATGTTCATGATTGCATACAATCCTGTCATGATCATATAAATATCTAATAAATATATCATTAAAAGAACCTAAATGTAGTAAACACACAGCATACAATCCTAATTCTTGTGATGGAAGGTCAGAAGTTCAATACCCTGATAATATTTTTCCCCCTGTATGCTATGTAATTAATGGATAGAACAATTCACATGTTACGTTGCATGATGATTCATGTTAGTTATGCCGTGTTTATGTGGGGTAAGTATTATGGATTAATTTAAATATGAAATTTGGAAGAAAATATGTGTAATGGAAGATTTCGGACACAGCAAAAATCTTGTGTATTTGGGTTTTCAGACGCACGTGGACGAGGAGTGGCATCTGAAAATGCATTGCACATCATCCCCACATTTTAGGATGATGTAGGATGATGCTCTGCCTCCCAATTCATCCTTCAATGCGAGGATTTAGACTAGCCAGGACGAGGGTGAAGGAACGCAGACGATGAAGCTTTGAAACTGTTCAATTTCTGAACAGTTTCAGACGCACGCGGACGAAGGTGAGGATGAATTCCTTTGTCCAAAATGCGAGTCTGCTTGAGAAATG
Organism: Begonia loranthoides; assembly: GCA_022433065.1. Taxonomy (NCBI): domain Eukaryota; kingdom Viridiplantae; phylum Streptophyta; class Magnoliopsida; order Cucurbitales; family Begoniaceae; genus Begonia; species Begonia loranthoides. The sequence continues at coordinate 19,865,857 of CM039470.1, read as the reverse complement.
TTGATTTCAGATGAACACAGATGAGGCAAGGATGCACTCCCTCGTCCGAAAACTCCCAGTTTTGCGATTAAATAGGGTTTAAATAATAGACTTCCTTATCGTTTTATCATTTAAAACCCACTTATTCGACAATGGAGGATGACTCACCATGCTTGGACCATGCCTCCTTGACATTGAAGCCATCTCTCCCTTGTCGTTTGGTGTACGAATGTCGCTTCTAGGTATGGTTCGTCTATTAAACTATCTAGCCAAATCATTCTTTGCATTTTTTCCTTTTCTTCTCCATGCGTGTGAGTTCTCTGGCGAGAGGGTTCTATGTGAGTTGAATGGAGCGAAGTGGGTATCCTGTGGAGTGAACAATCGTGCCTTAGGATTCGGCTCCTGCTCTCAAATGTCCTCGTTTGTCTTAGTTCTTTCTCTGGGTAACTCAAATCTCCTCTGTTAATTGTTAATCTGAGGCATGTTAAGGACAATTGTTATGGCGAAACTATTGGACGTAGAAAATGATAAATCAATGCTCTGAATCAAATTGTTGGATGATAGAAATTGTGTATGAAATGCTCTATTGTTGGATTAAGATTCAACTGTTGTTGGAATAAGATTCGATAAACTCTTTGTAATGAATATTATAGACCAATTGTTTTGATATAGTCAGTCTTTATTAACCTATGTGAAGCATGAAACATTGAATTCAGTCTTACGGTCTGATAAATAATTTAATGCATCCATTTGATGATTAAGGTCAATGCCTTTATTGTCTTGGACAAAGTATGGAGAAAATGACAAAATCAATATGTTAAGCATGTTAGAATTGTTAAGCGTTAGATTCTGTTTATGAGTCAATGAATTTCTTAGAACTATTGTATAAGTTAGAATACGAAAAGAAAATAAAAGTTATAGGTCGTAATTATTAATGATAGATGTTTTGATTATGAAGGTGTTGAAAAGATAAGAAGGATAACTATAAAGTGCCAAATGCGATAAAGAATTAAGGTAAGAAATTGAGTAGAGTCTTTGGCCTTAGGAGGCCCTACACCATTAGTAGTGTCTTTTCTTAAATTGTTTGTTTGCATTTGTAATATCTCAAATCTTCATTGAGCTAAAAGTATAGTTTGAGTGATAATTTTTGAATATTATGAGCTAAGTTGGACAAGTAAAGATATTGGTCAAGAGAAATGCATTTGAAATAAGTGAATTATTATACCCAGTTAGGTTTATAATTAGTTTAAGGGAAGGATTAAGGTTATTATAGATTGGATGATGACACTTAGATTTAGAAAAGACGATATTAGGACTGAATTAGGGATTGACAGTCAGTGGATTAGTAAGTGAAAATGTACTTGGATATAATAAGATTGAAGTTATAAGGTTTATTATATTTTGGAGTATATTAGATTTAATAAAAGAATAAGGTAGAAGAAAAGTTATAGAATATAAACTTTGAGTATTATGGGATAGATTATGGATAGTCGGATAATTCAAGTGTTAGCCAAAGAGAAAATATATTTGAACGTAATTGGAAGTTTGGATATAATTGGGTATGGAAATATGAGGTATATAGTATAAGTTGGTAGATGATTTAAATGTTTATATATATATATACGTTGGATCATCAAAGAGTTACCTCTGTTAATGATAACGCGTCTGGACATCGGGGAGATTACTGAGCATTGATGAAGCTTCAACCTTCTTTCATCGCAATGGATGGGAACTATAGAGTCTGTTGTTGCTTATAAATAGAGGAAGGAGGTAGCATGAGTTGGAGGAGGTAGAAACGTAGTGTTATGCTGCCAAAATAGTTTGAGAGTGAAAGATAGTCTTCAACCGTGTGTGAGAGTGTGAAGGTTGGAGAAAGAGAGAGAAAGTTGGTAGGGTCTTCTGGTGTTTGAAAATAATAGAAAGGCACTGTGGAGTGAAGGCTTGAGAATTTAAGGAGAAGTTGAAACAGTGAAATGATTTGAGAGCAGAGAAAGAGAACTCGCCTAGGTCTGCTTTGGGAGTTTTGTTCAGAAGAATTATGGTGTTATACTCTGGAGACGTGGGTCTGTGGTAGTTGCTGGCATGAAGGTTTGGGAAGAGTTTACAAATGAAGGGATTACATAGAATACAAACTCGTGGATTGAAATTGTGAATTGTTTAGATGTTTTAGGTATGATGGTTCTCTTAAATATGTTATTGGTTTATATAGTGAGTGATAAATTATTGGATTATTGGAATAAGAATATATGATAAATGGGTATTCGAATATTATTTGGGAAATAATACTATGGTTAGGAATTAAATAAACAATAGGCGAAATGAAAAGTTATTGGATTAAGGTTTATTATTGTTGTTGGACTAAGTGATTATTATTTGGTGATACGGGCTTTATTAATTGATAGATTATTATTGGTTTAGGTTGTTAGTAATATCATGTGAAGTTTATTGGCATTGATAAGGTTAGAATAAATATTGGATTAAGGGTGGTAATTATTGGATAAAGTGATAGTTTAGATATAATGGGAAACTATTTATTATGGGTGTATGAGCATGTTAGTTGAAGTTAGGGATTTATAGGATCTTGTTATTGGAAATTAATTATTAATAGTTTTATGTGCTAATAATTATAGGTTTTGTGAAAGAATCTTAAAGCGTTAACTTATTAAAGTTAAAGACCTCAAGTACGTGCTATTGCATGTGCTTTGTCTGCAAGGACCTAAATCTCGGGAAATTAGGGTTTTGTTTGATGTTGTTTATTTAATGCATAAGTTACATATTATATGGAATTGTATGTTATTTGCTTGCATGTTTATTAGAATTAAGTTCAGTTCTTTAGATAGGATAGATTACATTTTAAGGATACGATGAAGGAACACATTAGAGAAGATTGTATGTGCACAATAACATTAAGACTAAGAATCCTAAATTACATGAAAATTAAATATACATTATTAACTGTGGACCGGTTAGATACGCCTGGCACAGAAATCAAGATAAGTAAATAACTGTGGATTTGTTAGATACGCCCGACATAGATATCAAGTAAATATTTGTGGACCAGTTAGATACACTCGGCACAGATATCAAGTAAACGATTGTGGACTGGTTCGATACGCCGGGCACCGAAGTCAACTGTGGTCCGGTTGGATACGCTCGACACAGATGTTTATATGGTCCGGTTTGATACGCCAGACATATAAACAGTAAACGGATGTTTATATGGTCCAGTTTGATACGCCCGACATATAAATAGTAAACGCATGTTTATATGGTCCGGTTTGATACGCCTGGCGTATAAGCAAACAAAATAATGATATAAGACTTGAACAATAAAAGAGAAACAAAATAGAAAACCTTATGCAATATTATATAAATTGTATGTGAATTTTATTCTTTACATTTATATCACGTACTGAGCATTAAGCTCATAGTTAAGTCTCGTTGATGTAGGTAAGGAGCCAATAGATGGATAAAGCTGTTCATGGAGTGTTGTTGTGTAGACGTTTGTGCTGTTGGCGACATTAACCTGTGGTTATGGTTCACGGAATGGAATAAATATTTTAAAAAGCTTATAAGTATTTTATGACTTCAAATAAATGTTTTAAGTTAATGTGTTATTTAAATGTTTATTAACAATAGGTTTATAGTATTTACTCGTGAAAGACTCTTGTTGTATGTTTTATATGGTTAGGACTTCCGCTGTATATTTATGACTCTGGTTTTATTAAGCAATGGCTTTACAATAGTTTTAAAAGAAAAATAAAATTTTTATACAGAGAAGGTTACGGGATGTTACAGCATTTCTATTATGTTACCATATTATGTCTACGTTGTTTGCACGTTATTAGTTTAATCCTTAAGCATATTTAGGACATTAGCATATCATTTATGTTTTTCATGTTGTTACTTTAATCTCTGAGCATATTTAGGATATTAACATAGTGTTTCGTTTCCTTTAGTTTCCTTTAAATTTCTATGAACGTTTACATTGTTACTGCTCTTCCTTGAACTACTGAGCATGTTTACTTTGTTATTATTTCCTCTTAACTTACCAAGCATGACCATATTGTTATTGTTTCTTCTAAATTGCCGAGCATGCCTAGATTAGTATTGTTTCTTTAGAATTGTCAATCATGCTTACATTATTGCCTTTTTAATTGCTAAGCATGCCTATGTTATTGTATCTTTTGAATTGTTAAGCATGCCTTCATTATTGTTTCCTTTAAATTATCAAGAATGTCTGTATTTTTATTGCTTTCCTTAAACTGCAAAGCATGTCTACATTATTATTGCTTCCTTGAACTAGTAAGCATGTCTATATTGTGATTGTTTCCTCTAAATAGCCATGCATGTCTACATCATTATCGCTTTCTTTAAATTACGAAGCATGCCTATATTTATTGTTTCCTTTAAATTTCCTATCTATTTAGTTAACTTGCCAAGCATATCTATACCGTTATTATTTCCTACTTTGCTATCGTTTCCTGGATGAATAGATTGAATAGCTTATAGTTATAATGTTGTTGTTTCCCCTAAATAGCCAAGCATGTCTACATTGTTATCACTTTCTTTAAATTGCTAAGCATGCTATATTTATTGTTTCCGTTAAATTGCCTATCTGTCTTGTTACCATTTCCTTTAAATTGCTAAGCATATCTATATCATTATTGTTTCTTGTTTTGCTATTGTTTCTTAATGTATGAATTGAATGGCTTATTGCTGTAATGTTAGAAACTTCATTGACATGCATCATATTAATAAAAACAAGTATGGAGTTCAACCTTTAGGGACGGTACTCATATGCATTGAGTGAGGAAAAAAATTAAAGAAGAAGAATGGGGAGTAGGGAAATGGAAGGGTAAGTACGGATCAGCCATGTAGACAAAATTGTTTATACCCTCTCATGGGTCACTGTAACATCCCATAACCTTTTCTGTATAAAAATTTTCTTTTTCTTTTAAAATCATTGTAAAACCATTGTGTAATAAAACCAGAGTCATATATATACAGCGGAAGTCCTAATCATATAAAACATACAGCAGAAGTCTTTTACAAGTAAATACTATAAACTCATTGTTAAATAAACATTGAAATAACATATTAGCTTAAAACTTTTATTTGAAATCATAAAACACTTAAAAGCCTTTTAAAACATTTATTCCTTTCCGTGAGCCATAACCACATGTCAATGTCGCTAACAACACAAATGTCCACAGAGCAATACTCCATCAGCTACGTCCATCAACAGCTTTATCCATTCATCTGCTCCTTACCCACATCAACGGAACATAACTATGAGTTTAACGCTCAGTACGTGATATAAACGTAAAACATAGAATTCACATACAATTTTTATAACTTTGCATAAGGTTTGCTATTTTGTTTCTCTTTTACTGTTCATGTCTTATATCGTTATTTCATTTGCTTATATGTCGAGCGTATCAAACCAGACCATATAAACATCCGTTTACTGTTTATATGTCAGGCGTATCAAACCGGACCATACAAACATACGTTTACTGTTTATATGTCGGGCGTATCAAACTGGACCATATAAACATCTGTGTCGGGCGTATCGAACTGGACCACAGTTAACTTCTGTGTCGGTCGTATCAAACTTGTCCATAATCGTTTACTTGATATCTATGCCAAGCGTATCTAACCGGTTCATAGTCGTTTACTTGATATCTATGCCAGGCGTATCTAACAAGTCCAGAGTCATTTACTTGATATTTGTGCCGGGCATATCTAACCGGTCCACAGTCGTTTACTTGATATCTATGTCGGGCGTAACAAGCAGGTCCATAGCTGTTTGCTTATCTTGATTTATGTCCGGACGTAACTAACAGGACCACAACTGTTTACGTATAATCTGTTTTCGTGTACTTTAATATTTCAAGTCTTAACGTTGTCGTGCACATACAATCCTATGTATTCCTTAATCTTATCCTTAAAACGTGATTCATCCTATCTAAGGAACTAAACATAATCTGTAAACATACAATTCAAACAATCAATTAAACAAACAATCAAACACCCCCTAATTCTCGTGATATAGGCCCTTTTGGACAAAACACATACAGTACCATGTACTTGAAGTCCTTAGGTTTAATGAGTTATCACTTCAGAGTTATCCTTCTCGAAACCTAAGCATGATGTATACATATAACTATTAATAAAATTATTTTTTGATAATAAAGTCTCCTAGCTTCAACTAATATGGATAACTTCCTATTATGTCCAAACTATCAAAGAACCTTATTTTCCCAACAATCATTTATCCAACAACAATAAACCTTAATCCAATAATTACTTCCTTCAAAATTCAACATAATAAAACTCATTTATGCCACGGTCTACTAATCTCTCATGATCATGATCAATAATAATATTATCAAAATAATCTCACTTAACAGCTATGAAACTCATATGACCAAGCAATTTCTATACATATATCTCATGCACAAACCAAATCTAAACATAAACAATAACTTATGTTTGTTGTGCAATATCCAAGAATAATCATTCCATACCTTGTGTATTCTCCTCAAAACCTTATCTCCTTTGTCAAGAAATCCTCACGGTTCACTTATCATCCAAATAACAAACCTCACAATTTTCCTCGAAGACAGCTTTACGCCTTAACAATATTTCTCATACACTGTAATACTCTGACTTTTTAAGTTGGATAATTATTTTCATCGGGGTATTACGAATGACGTATTCGTTAGATTTTTTTAAATTAATGGAATTTAATGTAATTAAAATACATAGTAATTTAATGAATTTAAATTATATTGTTTGGGATTAATTTATTTGTTTTGTATTAAAGATTCATTAAAGAAGAAAATTAATTAGGATTGGGTTAAAGAAAAATTAAAGGAGGGATATTGGAGGCATGAACCGGTTCAACAGAACCAATTCACGCCATTTGAACCGGTTCACTAAGTGAACCAATAAAATGAGAAAGAATGGCCTTTGGCCATTCGCGATCTACAGGTGAGAAGAGAAAGAGAGACGAAGGGGAGAGAAGGAGCAGACGCGAGAGAGAAGGAGAGAGATCGGGACCGAGGCGAGCTAGCGAGCAGGTTTGACGTCGACGACGATGAGGGCTCAAGCTCGGGTGGTGACGTCCGGGCGTACGGCTGAGGGCAAAGTGGAGGCGAGTCGCGAGAGGCTAGGGCTTGAAGTGGAGCTCCCATAGGTGAGGTTTTTGGCGATGATTTGAGGTACGTTCCACTGGGTTTCTCCTCCTTTGCTTCTTTGTTGTTGGGTCATTGGTTGGAGGCTCATTGCAGAGGGCGAATTGATGATTTTCGCGTCGGGCAGGGGCGAATCAAATCCCACCGGGTCCAGCTTGACCCGGTTCGGGTTGAACCGTGTGGCACGGATCCTCCACGTTGGCCCTCCTTCCAGCCAGAATTGTACTTGATAGAGAAAGGGATATTGTCAGAGTGCTGTTAGTGGCACTGTGAAGGGCAGGTTGGAGGCAGGGTGGCTTCAAGTGTGCTAGTCGGGTGTGCAGAAGGGGGAGACAGTCATGGGTGGCTGTGTTTGTCTCCTAGCAATGGCTGGATAAGACAAAGGCAGACAAAGAGGAGTTTTGTTCTGAGGGGGTGAGAGAGTGCAACGAGAGAGTGGAATCGTGAGTGTGTGTGAGGTGTAAGTTATGTGTGATAGTGAGTGAGTGTGTGAACGTGGAGTGAGCTGCTGAAGAGGTGGAGGCTGAGTTGGAGCTGGTGTCCAGAAGCTGCAGTTGGAGCTGTCCTGGAGCTGGAGCAGCTGCTGCATGAGCCGTGGAGTGTGTTCTTCATTCTGTAAGGAATGGGTAGTCGGCGGCCATTTGGAGGCCCTACACCCGAGTAATGGTGTGTGTGTGTGTGTGTGTGCATGTGGTTGTTCTCTACAATTTAATTTCTACAAATTTTTTAGTTGTATTTGGATTTCTGAAATTTATTTGGATATTGTGTGCTTATGTGTTTTCGTTGATAATAAGCATAAAGTTACTACTGTTCTTAGTTGTGAATATACACATTGTTTTGGCTGTTTTTAGTCGATAACAAACATGATTTTTGCTGTTCCGTTGGAGTATTTTGCTGCTATTTTTAGTCGATAACGAGCATGATTTTCTGTTGTTTTGTTTTACCATTTTTGCTGCTGATTTTAGTCGATAATAAGCATGTATTTTTGTCGTTCTGTTTGAGTATTTTGCTGCTGATTTTAGTCGATAACAAGCATGTGTTTTTGCCATTCCGTTTGACTATTTCGCTGCTGATTTTAGTCGATAACAAGCATGTATTTTTGCCGTTCCATTTGAGTAATTTGCTGCTATTTTTTAGTCAATAACGAGCATGATTTTTGCTGTTCTGCTTTACCATTTTTGTTGCTGATTTTAGTCGATAACAAGCATGCATTTTTGCCGTTCCGTTCGAGTATTTTGCTGCTGTTTTTAGTTGATAACGAGCATGATTTTTTGCTATTCTGTTTTGCCATTTTCGCTGTTGTATTTTAGTCGTTTAAAACCATGTACTCGCTGTTTTGTTTTTCCATTATCGCAGTTGTATTTTAGTCATTAAAAATCATGTATTCGCTGTTCTATTTTGCCATTTTCGTAGCTGTATTTTAGTCGTTAAAAACCATGTATTCACTGTTCTGTTTTGCCATTTTTGCTGCGGTATTTTAGTCATTAAAAAGCATGTGTTCTCTGTTCCGTTTTTCCATTCTCGCTGCTATATTTTAGTCGTTAAAAGCATGCACTCGCTGTTCCATTTTTCCATATACGCTGCTATATTTTAGTCGTTAAGAACCATGTATCGCTTTTCTGTTTTTCCATTGTCGCTGTTGTAACTCAATCGTCAAAAAGCATGTTTTCGCTGTTCTGTTTTCGATATTTCGCTGTTGTTTTTAGTTATTAAGAAGCATGTTTTGCTGCCTTACTTCAATAATTTGCTACTGTATTTTTAGTTGTTCGAAAGCACATTTTCACTGTTTTGCTTTCCATACTTTGCTGCTGTATATAATCGTTTAAATCACACGTTTCACTGTTTTTCTTTGACATTTACTGCTGTTTATTTCCACCTTAAGAAGCATATTTTTCGTTACTTTATTTCGATAATCCCAATATTGTTTGATTAAATTACCGTTCAAAATGCTTGTTATCGTCGTGCATGTTTATGTCCGTTATGGTTGCTATATGAACTTTTGTATGCGCCCTTGGTTAATTTTCTTGTATGTACGTGTAGGGTAGTCTCATGACTATAGAAACAATTAGGAACACCACTAAGGGGTGGCTACATGCTTTGAATGACAAAAAAAATTAATCCATCCCATGTCGAGATCAAAAGACCAATTAACATAATTAATTAGAAACCATAGGATTCTCCAATCCACGCTCTATACAATTAATTATAATCCTTAGGATTTCCTAAAATACGTAAATAAAATATTGGCTTGGGGCGGACCCATTCCAAAGATCTAAAGAGCGGCATCTCACATGCATAAACCTAGGCTCACGTCTTACTTGTAGTGTAGGCACATACGCGTGGAGTCCTCGAGCAACGAAGAAGAAGTTGATGAGGGATTTGCATGCACAAAGCTTGTGGTTGGCCAGGCTACGAGAAGTGAAAGATAATTAAGTTGTAATTTAATTTAATTTAATTTTTAAATTGAAATTAAGTGTTTAGTTTATTTCCTTTAAATTATTTACACTTCCGCAAATGTTTTTATTTAAGGGTTCCTAACGGCTTGACTTACACTATGATATTCTTTAAAAAGGATGTTAAACAAAAGCTTTAAATTTCTCGAGTTTCAAAGGATTTACGAAAATCCAGGTCATTACATACGCTATTCCCATGAAACCTTCAGACTCTTCAAGATTTCCTTCTCACAAAACTATAATGCCAGAGAGCACACTTCACAGTCTCACAATTCTCATGAAAGTTTGGCATAGTAACACCACTCCATCACTCTTCTGGAATTTCATTGCTACACCCCTATATATATATAGGCAACAAAGGATGATCCTTCATTATTCACCAACGTAAAGACAGAAGGCCAATAGTTGGCAACCCTTCAACGACCATATCCAGAAACGCGTTGCCATTAACAAGCGACCATTGATGACCAAACCTATTTAACATCGACCTTTCCAACTTCATACGCGTTTAATAGTGTCTCCTACAATTCCAAATGTTGCAAATTATGGAGAGTGGTTCATTTCGCCTTCATCGTCAGATTAAACTCTTCAGATTGCCCCTCATAAATTGGCGGTCAATCACGCCGGCTGATCTCTTCCAAGCCGCCTAATCTCTTCCAAGCCAAACAACTGCCATGATCAGTTGCAAAGATTTACTTTAGGAATTACCCATTTTCATGTCAGCTGATCAACATCAGTTGATCTCCTCTTACCGAACTGCCGCCACGATTGATCGCAGTTTACACTCTCTTCAGGAATATGTTTCATTCACATTATTCTTTATTTCATCTTTAATAAATTTCAAGTTGATTTGACCATGATCAACCACACTTTCAAAACCCATTTTCCATACCCATTTTCATTTTGCAGGTTGATCTCCATTTTGCAGTTGCTCTCCATCAAACACAAATTTCAACCAATCAACCACAAATCTCACACCCATTTTTAATCATCCGCCACCCAAAATCCTTTTCCAAATTATATATATTTAACAATATACATACATACATATATATATATAGCACTTCTTTCCCAATATATATATAAATGTATACCTATATCCTAATAAATCACTCGTCCAAACTATTCAGATTTAGATGTCCAAATATGTTTCACTTGACTAATGTCTTAAACTACTCAAGTTAATTCCAATAAATTCTATATCATTAACCTTATTATTAACTAGCTCTCATCCCTTACAATATCGAAATACGTCCAAATATATTTCCTCTTACTACTTCCACTAACAATCAAATCCAATTGATATCACCCGATATAATTTTAAGTATCTCCAATTGATTTCAATCTTTCTCATAATCTAACTATGAACATAACGATGTATTATAATTCACTTATTCCAAATGCATTTCTCTTGAGCTATATCTTTACTTGTCCCAAATTTATCCCAAAATTATCACTTAAGCTATGCTTTCAGCTCAACGAAGATTTGGGATATTACAACCCTCCCCCCTTATATAAATTTTGTCCACAAAATGTTTCTAGTCTAAGCGTATTTATGTCTATCTAAGACATATTCTACAGTTATTCTTTCCTATTACTATTATCTACACCTAACACATATATGAAGATAATTTCCAATCAGGCACACATAATGACATTCTTAATTTTATTAAATCATAAAGTATCTGACCTACTCGTAGATGGTTCATCATCTTGATCTCCACACATCGAAAATATCTGTGGTGCAACCAATCCTTTCTCCTTGATCAATAGTGGGCAATTCTTAACCCGATGTCATTGCTTTCCACACTTAAAGCACAGTCCACTACAAGCTCTACATTCACTATAATGCTTCTTATTACACTTAGGGCACAGTCCACCATGAAGACTTCCAACCAAAGTTGTATCTATTCCCTTCCGCATACGCTTATCCTTTGCAGACATATCGCCATTGTCCAATTCCCGCTTTGCTCCTTTATCAATTATTTGCTCTTCCAGTGGTGATTGAGTTTGATCATTCTTTTTCAACTTCTGATCCATTTCTCTCTGCTTAATAACTTGCATCTCAGCCTCCTCGATCTCCAAAGCTTTTGTTACCATCCTAAGTATGACACATCTTCAATACTATATCCCTTAATTCCATGATATATTCCAGCTTTTAATCCATAAAAGAATTCCTCAAACTTCACTAACATACCTAACTTTTAAGTCCAAACCATTTTGTTCAAATACTTATCAAGGAAAATATCCTTAAATTGTGTCCAAGGCATTTCTCTAACACCCTGTGTTGTCCCTAAGTTGCCTTAATAGTATCCTAGTTAGTTATTTTCAATCCTAACCCTATTTTTTCCCTCGCTATCATAATTGCATAAAACTAATTCTATAAACAAAACAGTATTCTAATTAAAGCACTATACTTAATACTTACAGTTGATGAAGTATCCATGTGTTGAGTTTACACTGTTGGTAGTCTACAGAAAATATTTTGACCCGGTTATGCTCTGATACCATTTGTAACATCCCGTAACCTTTTCCGTATAAAAATTTTCTTTTTCTTTTAAAATCATTGTAAAACCATGTGTAATAAAACCAGGGTCATAAATATACAGCGGAAGTCTTAATCATATAAAATATACAGCGGAAGTCTTTTACAAGTAAATACTATAAACCCCATTGTTAAATAAACATTTAAATAACACATTAGCTTAAAACATTTATTTGAAATCATAAAACACTTAAAAGCGTTTTAAAACATTTATTCCTTTTCGTGAGCTATAACCACAGGTCAATGTCGCCAACAACATAAACGTCCACATAGCAATACTCCATCAGCTACGTCCATCAACAGCTTTATCAATTCATCTGCTCCTTACCTACATCAATGGGACTTAATTATGAGCCTAACGCTCAGTACGTGATATAAACATAAAACATAGAATTTACATACAATTTCTATAACTTTGCATAAGGTTTTCTATTTAGTTTCTCTTTTACTATTCATGTCTTATATCGTTATTTTATTTGCTTATATGCCAGGCGTATCAAACCGGACCATACAAACATACATTTACTGTTTATATGCCGAGCGTATCAAACCAGACCACATAAAGATTTGTGCCAGGCGTATCGAACCGAACCACAGTTAACTTCTGTGCTGGGCATATCAAACTGGTACACAGTCGTTTACTTGATATCTCTGTCGGGTGTATCTAACCAGTCCACAGTCATTTACTTGATATCTCTGTCGGGTGTATCTAACCGGTCCACAATCGTTTACTTGATATCTGTGTCGGGCGTATCTAACTAGTCCACAATTGTTTACTTGATATCTGTCCCAGGCTTATGTAACCGGACCACAGCTGTTTGCTTATCTTGATTTCTTTGCCGGGTGTAACTAACTAGTTCACATTTGTTTATATGTAATTTGTTTTCGTATACTTTAGTATTTGAAGTCTTAACATTGTCGTGCACATACAGTCCTACGAGTTCCTTAATCGTATCCTTAAAACGTGATTGATCCTATCTAAAGAGCTGAACTTAATCTATAAATATACAATTCAAAAAATTAATTAAACAAACAATAAAACATCCCCTAATTCCCATGATGTTGGCCCTTTTGGACAAAACACAAGCAGTACCACGTAACTGAAGTCCTTAACTTTAATAAGTTATCACTTTAGAGTTATCCTTCTCAAAACCTAATCATAATGTATACATATAACTATTAATAAAATTACTTTTTGATAATAAAGTATCCTAGCTTCAACTAATATGGATAACTTCCTATTATGTCCAAACTATCAAAGAACTTTATTTTCTCAACAATCACTCTATCCAACAACAATAAACCTTAATCCAATATTTACTTCCTTCAAAATTCAACATAATAAAACTCATTTATGCCACGGTCTACTAATCCCTCACGGTCATGATCAATAATAATATTATCAAAATAATCCCACTTAATAGCGATGAAACTCATATCACCAACCAATTTCTATACATTTATCTCATGCACAAACCAAATCTAAACATAAACAATAACTAATGTTTGTTGTGCAATATCCAAGAATAATCAATGTATACCTTGAGTATTCTCCTCAAAACTTAATCTCCTTTGTCAAGAAATCCTGACAGTTCACTTATCATCCAAATAACAAACCTCACAATTTTCCTCGAAAACACAACTTTACGCCTTAATAATATTTCTCGTACACTGTTCCCACGAAACCTTCAGACTCTTCAAGATTTCCTTCTAACAAAACCATTATGCCGGAGAGCACACTTCACAGTCTCACAATTCTCACGAAAGTTTGGCAGAATAACACCACTTCATCACTCTTCTGGAATTTCATTGCTACACCCCTGTATATATATAAGCAGCCAAGGATGATCCTTCATTATTCACCAACATAAAGACAAAAGGCCAATAATATGGCAACCCTTTAATGACCATATCCAGAAATGCGTTGCCATTAACAAGCGACCATTGATGACCAAACGTATTAACATCAACCTTTCCAACTTCAGACGCATTTAATAATGTCTCCTACAATTCCAGATGTTGCAGACGACGGAGAGTGGTTCGTTTCGTCTTCATCGTCAGTTTAAACTCTTCAGATTGCACCTTATAAATTGGTGGTCGATCACGCCCGTTGATCTATTCCAAGCCAAACAACCGTCATGATCAGTCGCCAAGATTTCCTTTAGGAATTACCCATTTGCACACCGGCTGATCAACACCGATTGATCTCTCCTTGCTAAATTGCCGCCACTATCGACCGCAATTTACACTCTCTTTAGGAATATGTTTCATTCATGTTATTCATTATTTCATCTTTAATAAATTTTAAGTTGATTTGAACATGATCAACCACACTTTCAAAACCCATTTTCATTTTGCAGGTTGATCTCCATTTTGATTTACAGTTGATCTCCATCAACCACAAAGTTCAACCAATCAACCACAAACCTCATACCCATTTTTAATCATCCGCCACCCAAAATCCTTTTCCAACTTATATATATTAAAGAATATACATATGTATATAGCACTTCTTCCCCAATATATATATAAATATATATATATACCTATATCCGAATAAATCTCTCGTCCAAACTATTCAAACTTAGATGTCCAAATATGTTTCACTTCACTAATGTCTTAAACTACCCAAGTTAATTCCAATAAATTCTATATCTTTAACCATATTATTAACTAGATCCCATCCCTTACCATATTGTCCAAATATATTTCCTCTTACTACTTCCACTGACGATCAATCCAATTAATATCGCCCATTATAACTTTAAGTATCTCCATTGACTTCAATCTTTCTCATAATCTAAATATGAACATAACAGGGTATTATAATTCACTTATTCCAAATGCATTTCTCTTGACCAATATCTTTACTTGTCGAACTTAGTTCCTAATATTCCAAAATTATCACTTAAGCTATGCTTTCAGCTCAGCGAAGATTTAGGATATTACAGTCACCCTCTCTCGGGTTATGAGAAGAAGAAATGAATGTTATCTTTCCTTGTTGGGACTGTAAAACTGTCTACCCTAGGTGGTTGAAGCCAACAAAGACTACCCTCTCCCAAAAGATTTCTCAATCTCTCGGTCGATGTACGAGTTATATAAAATACGTAAAGAAAAGATTGGTTTGGGGCAGTACCACCCGTTTAAAAAGAATTAAAGAGAGGCATGTTCATACTGCATTCTCATTTCTTACTAGGCCTCGACTCACAGTTTGCTAATGGTGTAGGTGCTCCCAAGAGAACAAATAAAGAAGCAATTGATGAGGTATTTGCACGCGCAGGACTTCTCGCTGGCCAAGCTAAAGAGAGTGAAAGAGAAAATGTTTTGTAATTAATCTGTATTAAATTGTTTAGTATTCCTTAATTGAATTAATTACACTTCCGCTATGTTTTAAGAAAAGATTTTATAACTATAGTTTTCCACTGATTATAATGATTTTCATAACGAGTCTAAAGAAATGATTTTTAACGGTTCGACTTTTTAGAAAAAGAACTCTAATTTCAATTGAAGGGTTTTAATAGGGATTCAGTTGTTTTATAAAAGGTTTAAATTGAAGGTATTTTTAAAGGTAATAAAAATCGGGTCTTTACAAGAAGACCAAAGCACATGCATATCAACTTACCTGCAGTCTTTAATGCAATATAATATGAATATTTGTCTTTCTAAGTATAGTCATACACCTTCAAAATTAATAAACTTTCATCAACAACTATTTTCTATCATCCATTCCATAATACCCTCAATGAATTAGAAAATAAGGTTGATTAACATTGTCACGCCCCAAAGAGAACCCGAGACAGAACGGGGAACGATCCGGCCCAAAAGAACCGAGTCGTCCGACCTATCGCTTAATCCAATTTTAATAAGCAGCAGAAGCATAATAGAATTTGAACTTACATGCCAAGCCCATAATAAAGGTCCAAGAGTGACTAAAACGTTATTAGTGTTAAACAATTAAGTTCAACTGAGAATTCAAATAAAATAAAACTAAGAAAACAAAACTCACTAAAATGTCTTTAATCTCTAAAAACAAAGTAGGAAAATAATTAAATTTGAGGAACTTCAAATTCTACTCTTGTGGTGGAAACAAAGAACTACTCTGATTATTTCCTGAAAAAAATAAAGTCAAATTGGGGTGAGTCGACTAAACTCAGTAGGGATTTCTTTATATTCAACTTTTATTTTATACGAATTAGGATTTATGTTTCAATTTCTTATTCTTCATGATTTAATATAAGAAATAACGAAATGAATAACGAACATAAATACACAACGGCAATATTCATGCAACCGCAACAGCCATATAGACCATGTTCAGGTTTAAGGTTTTGCGCCGCAGGACACAGCATATACAACTATTTCATTACTATAGTTAAGAATAACAGTACAAAATGTACATAAAACCTAACAAAATAAAGAGTGAATTATCATGTTTAAATTAAAACCATATTAAACATTTTATATTTTAATGTGCATTAAATATAAAATAACTCATAGCTCGAAATTTGGCTTAACGATATCAACCCCAACGAAGGAGCCCAACAATAGAAAACTCCCAAAATTTCTAAGCGTTGGAACCTAGCCACAATAATTTATTAAAAATTTGGATTTAATTTTAAACCCAATATGAAAAGTCTTAGGTGTACAGCTTTAACCCAAATGGGGAATCTAATCCATTCAATGAACTTTACATTATTCAAGAACAACTCCTTGGGTGTATGGCCCAACTGGAAGCTCAATTCTAGAGGCCCAATTTGGAGGCCCAAATCTGAAGGTCCACTGGACTGCAATCCAGCATAAATTTTCTAGATGTAGTCTAGAGTGCCCCTAGTTTCCAATCAGGGTAGTCCATTCGTGGACTGAGCTAGGGAATGCTCAGTCCATGGACACTTCTGGTCACCCGTACCCAACGGTGACCTCCGGTGAGAAATGCCAATTGACGGAGACCACGAGTTCTCATTCAGAACTCTTTTCTATACGAAATTTTAGTCCAAGGTAGAACCTTTAGCGATTCCTCCGAATCATTGGGATTTAGGTTGGAGTCAGGAACTCCTTCCTATTTTCCTAATCACTTTCACAATTCTAACTTAAATCCAAAACATTCCGTTCGTATTCACAGTATTAACACCAATTAATTTAGAAACTTTAGAAGAGTTAAAATCGATTCTTGTGTACCTTGCAGAATTTATCTACTGTCTTAACCCTTGCTAAAGCTCAATACGATTTCAAAATTCCAAACTTTACAAAAATTCCATCAATTAGAATCTGTTTTGGTAAGAAACATAACAAAATCTGAAAAGCAACTCGAACTTACTTGCCAAATTAAGATTTTTCACTGATGGAGAAATCCGAGAAATGAGCATACAACATTCGCTGGAGAGTGCCTTCCAAATCATCAGCTATGTCAAGAAGAAGTCTTCCATTAATAGGATACCGAGGAGAAACCAAGAAATCAAACATTTGGGGATAACTTACCTCG
>CM039470.1:19622447-19835057 GCA_022433065.1 Begonia loranthoides | reverse complement strand
TAGGCGGGTTTGTTGAACCTCGTAAACAATATTGTGTCCATTTTCTCTAACCCTCTCTTTACATTTATACAGTTATTGTGATTGTTTATTTTATTATATGAATTAAATCACTTAGAGTTTTAGAGAAAACAAATATCGCACGAAAAAAATTAGAAAGCTATAATCACCCTCTCTCTATAGGCGTATATCGATAATTGATTTTATATTTCTCATAATTCTAAATATTGAATGTAAAACTCTACCCTTAATGAGTTTAGTTGACTCACCCCAAATGACTATTCTCTTTTTGACTTTAGTTCGGAGGATCCCCAGTTGTCAACACAATGGTGAACTCGCAAGACTTTTATTTAATTAAGTACTTCCTTTCAAGAATTTCTTGTGAGGTTGGACCTTGTATTTACACAATTATTTTGGGTCTTAGTTGTGCTTCCATTAGATCTATGGACCTATGATTTAACTCAGTTGTTTCAGATTATGATTATGTTTTTATTAATGTCTTATGTTGCTGCATTAGACCTTTAAAGTTGTGGGTTGGCGCCTTGATTTGTTCTTCGGCCAATTTGCTCCTCATTTTGTCTCGGATCCTCTTAGGGGTGTGACATTAAAATTTTAATAAAGTTAAATTATTGCAAATAAAGACAACTTAAGATCATGGTCGTGAGAATCAAATTTGATACACTTGCTTGAAAAACTGATAAAGGTATGTAAATAAAATGTTTATTGATTTTATTTTTTATTTTAAAAGATAAATCAAACATAGCGATTTAAGAATCTTTTGTTCTTTTGTTACTGTTTCAGAAGCATATTGTTTTTGAGAGACGTAGTTATGAAGTGCAAGTTAGAAGCAGTTTGTGTCGTTACCAAACAGGAGTCCATTTTCAGCATCCCCACAAGAATCTTACATGTCTCCCACTTACCTTTTACTTTTGTCGTCGTTAGGTTCCTTCCCCATGAAGCAAAAACAGTAAGACTGAGACAAGCATTCCAAGGATTCAAACCCAACCACTCTTGCAAACTAGTAATTATAATTATAATGATAAAAGGTTATATTTTGTAACCATTTAGCTTTGCAACACAAAACAAACCTGCCTAGTAAATAGAATTATGGTCAGAAATATGTCCTAGAAATGTCCGTCAAAACATAATACAAAAATTTGTACTAGCACGCACGTGTGGGGCTTGTCAGCCTGGATGATGTGGAGGAACATGTGTCACAAATCCATGCATTCTGAGAAAGTGACACTAGTCTTCATGGCATCGTGGTGCTTAATGCAGCACCATGAGACTGGTTGAGTTTCTTTGAATCAGTTTCCTCCAAACCGCATTTTTTCAACCTATTCCATTCCCAATCAATTGGTTTTCCAACCTAACATCACTATGGAACTAAATATGCTCTTTAACCTACGATAGAGTTTTTAAATTAAAAAAAAAAATTTGAATTTTCACCAAAATACCAAACATTAAATGCAATGAGTATAAACAGTCATGTCTCCAAAAACTCGTTAGCAAGTCAGATTACATTTTCCTCTCCCAATCACTGTTCCTCTCTCTCTTCCTGTCACTTTGTTTCTATTTTATTATTTAATCTTATATATTTTATGAATAATATAATATAATATTTATATGTAATAAATAAAATCATATCCAATTTTTGTAGTTTAAAATTCAAAGGGTAAAGTGTAATAATTTAGCTGCACTTTAAACTCTTTTTTAAACAAAACTGTTATCGTACATTTAGTTATTAGTGAAACGAACCATGTGTCGATAAAATTTGCCGACTCACTCAATTTTCCATGGGCACTCCATATCATTAATGGATTGAGAAGAATAAAAGATAGTTCAACTGAAATATGTGTTCAAAATAAAATGCAAAATTAAGTGTTTACTTGAAATCGATTGATTCAAAGCAAAGGGTTCATTACAAGTTAAAAACGTGATATTTGACAAATTTTATCAAAGTATGAACTATTTTATTAACGAACCAAAAAAAAAACATTTTTAATTAAAAAATAATTTATGGTATCAACTGTTTTAACCCCCTAGGTACATCGATTAGATTGCAATTTATCTCAAATTTAACATTATGTGATTACTTATTCACCACATGCGACAATTACTGCAATTAATTATGTTGATAGTCTAACTAATTATTTATCCTTAAAAAATCACAAATAATTAATTATCACTGTTAATGAATTAATTAATTCTCAACTATTAAATCTCGAATTGGAGATAATAATGTGGTTTTACTTAATTAAAAAATAAATAAATAATTTTTCGGTCATCGTGTCTCAGAATTTACAGTACTTCTACGTTGAAATCACAGCTTCACTTCATAATTTGTGTGAAAGAAATATGCAAAACTTTCAAAACGTACATGAGAAGAGTATATTCCTTCTTTTTGGTTAGAAAGCTAGACATACTTCCTTCCTTTGATCAATTATTGGTAAAAATCATGCTTTTAATACACTATATTTTTTTATTTTTCAATTCTCAAACAAAATATATAAACACTAATAATAACTTAGTAAATTTATCTGACACTTCAAATTTTCATCATGTAATTGATCGATCTTCGTTGTCTACTTTATGAATTTTCGTCTTTCTGGCTTAGAATGACTTGACGAATGTGTTGTTTGTTTAGGAGGATTACAGTCACTTGTTCCATGCAGCTTGTAGGGCTGGAAACGGCAGGAAATCAAAAGGGAGACGGAGAAAAATCGAAGAAAAAGTTAGAGAAATATAAAAAGAGAAGCTTGAATTATTAGGAAATATAGGTCGCAGAGACATGATTAGAACTACATAAAACATATCTTTCAACGCCATTTATTACTTGAAGAGTGATTGTGGTGGAGGGTTAGCTTGTGTTCTGATTTCTTCCTTCATTCTTCTGATGAAATCATCAAATTTTCTGTTTAATTCTTCTGCACTCAGCATCTCATTCCCTTCGTCTTCTCCTTCACCTTCTTCTGCTTCACCAAAAATGGCATGTTCTTCTACTTTTACTTCTGCCTTTTCTTCATCACCTTTCTCTGACATTACAGAAAAGTCACTTCTTTTTCCTTCTTCAACCTTTTCCAAAACTGGGTATAGGGTTTCTCCCTCTACCTCTTCATCTTCCATCCAATTCTCCCGAATTTCTTTTCCTCGTTCCACGGTTACATCTGATGCAGACCCATTTCTCTGAACTAAAACATCTCGCTCGACCAATGGCGTGTCTCTCTCCGCCATTAGAGGATCAGACATTGAGATATTCTCATAAGCCTTCAGGATTTCATCATTCCGATTGGCCTTAGACAAAGATCTGATCAGGCCGGAGTATTTGGCTAGGAAAACAAGGAGTCCATTGCAGAGAAGAAATATGTAGTTCTTGTCAATGGTGTGGCTGAACTGATGCAAATGAAGTCTGTTAAAGAAGTGAGGGAAAGTAAGCCTAGATGATTGAGCAAAGAAGATAGAAAACAGAGAAACTGAGAATATCAACTGGGTTATCACTTTGAGAATATCAAAATTATTGAGCTTAACCAAGGCCTGTCTGTTTTGGTACTCAAAGTCAGCCATGACCTTTCTTTTTTCTCTCTTTCTTTTGGATCAAAACAAACCGTTCCTTGGAGAAGGAAAAAGGACAAGCCTGAAGTGTCGAAACTCTTTTAAGCTGCATAGAAATGGAGATTGATGTAGGAAGAAAGCAGATGAGGAATGTCTTATATAGAAAATGCCCTAACAAGTGAATTTACCAATTGCCCATACTGTTGATCATGTAAAGCCCAGGTTCTTTGTCTCTAATTGCCCTAAAAGTGGGCTATCTAACATTGATGTGATAGTTTATGGTGATTAGCAGCTTACCATTTTGGATGGAGCATTCCTAATTTACTTGGATAACTTGAAGTTTCCACGTGTCACTCTTTTAGGGCAAGAGTTTTCTCTAAGTTTAGCATTCTTAGATTGACATCTTTCTAGCTTCATGATTGAGAGGTAGCATTCATTTGGGCATCTTGGACCACGAAATCGAGTGACAGAGTAAATAACCAACCATCCAAAAACCTTACATTAAGTTGAAGATATTTTATAGGGAAAATGATAAACCAACCATCATTTTTTTTATTTTTGACAATCAACCATTATTTTTTTTCGCTAACAAACCAACAATCGCTATCATATTTACTGTTAACACTTTGACCACGTACCGCCATGGTCTGTCGTAAAATAGCTGTAGTTTGACAAAAAACCACAACGGTTGTCATGAAACCACGGCAGTTTAATGACAAACCATAGCAGTTTGTCATGACACCTCTGCAGTTTGTCTTCGAACCGCCGCGGTCTCATGACTCCCAATTTGTCTAAAATCTTTTATCGCAAATTTGAGAGGTTTAACGCACGATCTTGGCCAAAAAATGTGGGTCACAAGGTAAACCTAGTGGCAAGACGTAGATCTATGAGAGAATTTCGATTTGATATCTTATAGAGTCAATTCTGACACTTGTAGCCAAAGTTATGGTCTTTTGAAGTTGAAGATGTCAAAAGACTCTACGAACCGCGGCGTAGACCAATTCTGACACCACAGCGGTTGTCATGAGACCGCTGCAGTTTGTCATGAGACCACTGCGGCTTGACGACGAACCGCGGCAGTTTCACGACGAACCACAACAGTCTCATGACAAACCGCCGCAGTTCATCTGCAAATGAAAAAAAAATTCATTGTCTTCTTCTTCGTACAGAAACCTAGAAAAACTGTGATTCTCCTATGGACTGTAAAACAATTGTAAATCATCCGAAAAATACAAACATTAACATTCTTTTACAAAATCTTCTAAATTATAAAACCCGAAATCTTCTAAATCCATTCTTTTACAAAATCCATTATCCATGAATATTAACTTTTTCCACTGAAATATTATTTTAAAATCACGAGTTCTTCCATTTTTTTCCATGAGTATTTGTTTTTTGCACTGTTATTTTGACAAAGTTAACGTGCTTTTCATAAAGTTAACGGTGATATTCGTGGCAGCAATTTTTAAAAGTTCAGTGGTTAAGTTGTTAGCAAAAAAAAAATGATAGTTGATTTGTCATTAAAACTAAAGGATGATGGTTGATTTGTCATTTTCCCTATTTTAATAATTGGTTCTTTAAAGATATGTCAATTTATACGTGAATATTTTAATTTTTGATAATTCAAGGTTTTGAATGTGAGAGATCTTATTATAACAATATGATAAATTATTAACAATTTCAAAATCTATAGGGAAAATGACAAATCAACCTTCATCTTTTACTGTTTGTGACAAACCAATCACTTTTTTTTTTGCTAACAAATTAACCATTAAACTATAAAAAAATGTCAAATCCAACATCGTTGTCACGTTTGCCGTTAGACGTGATGATATGACGTCGTGACTGTTCGTATACAAACCGCCACAGCTCCATAGTTTTTAAAACCTAAGAGAACAATTGTGATGAACAGCGGCGGTTTAGCTAGGAACCGCAGTGGTGTGTCAATACATTGCAGCGGCTTCATAACACACCGTCACGGTGTATTGAAACATTGCTGCGGCATCTTATGAAACCGCCGCGGTATATTGACACAATGCTGTGGTTTACATACACACCGTTGTGGTTTACTTCAAATTGTATAAATACACCGAGAACTCCTCAGGATTTTCTCAAACATTTTGTCAGCGATTAGCTCACCCTAGAGAATTCTTAGAGCTGAAGTGAACAACATTTTGGCGAAGTTGAAGAATTTATTGAAAAGCAAATGGCATCTGGGCGTGTTAAGGAATCTATTATTAACAGTCAAGTTGAAGTAGGGGCCACAACCACATTTTTGGCCAATCAAGTATCTGGAATTGGAGATGAAGCTGCAATAGTGTTACACTCTACATAAGGAGGACGAGGAGGACCTCCATTCATTATGCAAATTTAGTAGTGACGAAGACATCGACATGGTCGAGAGTAGGCCTAGACGCCCACCACAAGCAGAATGCAGCTTCGCTGATATGGGCCTTGGAAAAAAGTATAGTTCACTGAATAAAATTAGAGAAGAAATTTTCGATCATGAGTTTAAGAATGGGTACGAAATAAAATTCAGCCATAGTGACACACATCAGTTAAGGGCTGCCTGTGAGGAATGATGCACGTGGTGACTGCATGCCTAAAAAATGCAAGGTGAAATGATGTTTCCAATAAAGTTCTACAACGTTCACACTTGCTCGAGAAAGATGGAAAGCCGCCATGCCTCTACCAAATGGGTGGTAGCGCATTACTTGGACAGATTTAAAATTCAGGCAGACTAGGACCTTTCTTCCATAATTGACATAGTCAGGAAGGACTTCAACGTCAAGATCACACCCAGCCTTGCTAGAATGGTAAGAAATGCAGTGAAAAAAAATTAATGAAGGGGATGGCAATAAGCAATACAAGTTCATATGGTCCTATGCCAAGGAGATTCGGAAGTCTAATCTTGGAAGCTTGGTGTACATTGACATAGAGATGAGTGCATTTAAAAGAAAGTACATGTGTTTGGCTACATGCAAGATGGCCCTGCTGAATTATGGTAGACCAATTATTTGTTAGGACGTTGCCACTTGAAGGGAGCGACTCCGAGCAAGCTGCTCACTTCTGTCACCATTGACGGGAACGATGGAATGTATCCAATTACTATAGCAATGGTTGAAGTAGAAAATAGGGTTTCTTGGAGCTGGTTTCTGGAATTGTTGCTCGACAATCTAAACACCCTGAGCGGCAATTGGTGGACAATTATTTCTAACCGAAAAAAGGTGCGGTTGATTGCTCTTGCCTTCGATGTTTATCTTATGCATTGTGTACCAATGTTTGACTCATACTATGAATCTTTGTAGGAGCTAGTGCCAACTGTCAGAGAGGTGGTAGGGTAAGCAGATCATCGATTTTGCATCCGACACCTGTATGAAAATTTTCAAAAACAATTTGAAGGTAGGTTTTTCAAGGATGCAATGTGGGCCGTATCTAGAGCCACAACAGAGAGGCAGTTTGAGACAGAGATGGAAAAGTTATTTTTTCTTGACCTGGGGGCCCACAACTGTCTACGAGGAATAGATGTGAGATGCTGGGCTAAACATGTCTTTTGCTCCATCCCCAAATGTGACTTAAGCCTCAACAACCTCAACAAGTCATTCAAAGCCTACATCCTACAAGCCCGAGACAAATCTATTCTAAGTATGTTCGAAAACATACGAAAAGGCATTATGGGCAGGATCATGAAAAAAAAAATGAAAAGATGACTTGCTCGATGGACCTTTTGTGTCCATAGATCAGCAACTGGCTCACCAAACTACAACTTGCCGGTCAAAATTGGAGCCCCCAGTTTTCAAGAGATTCCCAGTTTGAGGACAACAACGATAACGAACAGTACTATATCGATTTGGATAGACATACTTATACCTGTTACTAGTGGGATTTGACCGACATCCCATGTGTCAATGCAGTCCCATGCATTCATTTTACGTGGAGATCTCTTCAGGAATTTGTGCATGTGTGCTATCACCAGGAAACATACATGGCGATGTACTCTCATTTTGTCCGCCCCATCAATGGACAAATCGAGTGTCCTTCTGTGACGCATCTTGATCCAATTATCTGACCGCCATTTAAAAGGTTTCTAGGAAGGCCATGAAAATGTAGAATAGCGGATGTAGATGAGGCCCCAAGCCAGATAGTGCTGCCTAGAAGACATATGAACATGACCTGTGCCCAGTGTGGCGGTGTGTGGCACAATTCCCTCATGTGCAAAGGTGGAGGTGAGTCCAGTGCATGTGGTGGCAGAGGCGACAAAGCTAGAGCAAAAGCCAGAGCCAGAGCCAGAGGCAGAGGCAGTAGAGGAAGGTTGGAGGGCACATTTATGGGTTTTAGAGTCCCCGAGACAACTCTTGCCATAGTCCCCGAGACAGTCCCCGAGAGAGTTGTTGAGATAGTTCCTGACATAGTTCCTGAGACGCAGGTGAGCCCATTACCACATTTATGTTTTCAAATGTTATTTAAACTATGCTAATTTCATTTGCAATGTGCTTTGCAGGAGTATGATGCGCAAGGTCAACAAAGACAAATATACACAAATGTGGACTTTACCCTTCATTGATACATTGGGTTGATAAAGTAGGTTTGATATATATGCAATTATAATGGACGTTATCATTGTAAAATTTGAATTGGTTTGATAAATTTGAATTGATATATTGGTTCCATACATTTGGTTGTTGAGGATTAATGGAAATTGATTAGTATGCTAATGTCTAGGTACCAACTTTTCATTTGAATCTGTCTTTCAGCGCCATGACGAGGCACTGCAATTTTTTTGAAGCGTCGTAGTGGCTTGCTAACAAACCGCGGTGGCCTGTGGACAAGCCACATCGGCTTGCTAACTAACTGTGGTTGCTTGTCCACAAAGCTGCAACGGCTCATCAGAAACCGCTGTGGTGTCTCCAAAAAGCCGCAGTGGTTTGTCATGATTACTATGTCTTGTATGTTTCATGAGTATGCACAACTTGCTGAAATTGGTGGAATGAATGAGATGACCATGCTTACTTGTTTGTTCATGATGAATGGAATCGTAATTAGTCAACTTCACTCTAAAAAGTCAAAAAATTTGCAACAGTTTCTCTTGTTTTTAAGGCTATCCCCCTTGCAACATCAACAAAAGCAGATATGCATTTCCCAACCAGATATTATCCAAACTATAAATAGAAAACGTAAACATGTCAAACATCAATTAAGTTTTCTATCCAAACAAATATTTTTCTATCCAAATGTCAATGTAAATGTAAACATATATTACAAAAAAGGCAACTTAAGCAAATATTCCTAAGTTGCCTTCTTCCTCATCCATTTTGCGCGCAAATCCATGATTTGAAAAGACAATTGCATGGACAAGTATACGTTGGATGCATTGTTGAACAACGAACCCTCCACAGGTTGATCGTCATGCTCGTGAAATTGTACCTTATTAGTGCTCATTCGGATCACCCTCATCCCCTCACTCGTACACCGAAAGATGTCGTACAAGCTGCAATGCAAAAGGAAAAATTGCTGGTAAAAAAACGGAAAGCAATATGAATTTACACAAGGGAAAATACAAACCGCTCTTTGTTAGTGGACGCTAAGATGATGGAGATTCCTTCAGGCATCAATTGTTGGTAAGCAAATTGAGTGTGCAGGTCAACGGACGACATAAAACACGACTGCTTTGGGTGTGTTTGAAATGTAAACAACGCATTAAAAACCATGGAGCATTAACAACAACCCGAAGAAGCGAGATGGTTACTTACGTGAATCCACCCTAATGTGAGTAGCGATTTTTCCTGTTGAAACCCAATGGTATCTTCATCATTCACCGCATATAAGTTCGGATGATGATATTAGTGATGGTGTAATGAGACTCAATGAACTTTCCCGCAAGAATTGCGGACGTCTCCAAGTTCTTTCGAGTATTTCCCAAAACAAACTTCTTGAAGACATTCATCAATTCCCGAGACTGCAACAAAAATGGAAAAAGGCGGTCAGACTAATAAAGCATGAATTAAGTGCAGACACACATATATAACCAAATCAAAGACGTACCACACACACAATTTTAAAGGCCTGAGGCTGTGACTCACTTGTCTCCTACACCTCGGCAAGCATAACTAGAGGAGCAGGTTTCATCTTACGGTATTGGTGCTGCAAATGAATGACATGTTATTACGTTAAACACAAATAAGGTGAAGACTAGACTTTGCATACAAACTAAATAACTTACAAGTGGTCTATGGCCTCTGTTGCTTTATAGGACGATGGAGAGGATACTGTATGGGCTGCTCGCTGCTCGATTCTCTGAAGTGCTACAAATAGCTCATGATACCTCTCTTTTTCTCGCTGATGCATCTCTTCTGCTTGCTCATCAACTTTTTTTATTTGGACCTATGCCATTTAAAGGTGCTCCTCCATCATTTGTATTCTAGTAAGTGCCATATGAAAGAGCTCCTCTATTTTGCTTATCCAGCTGGACGTCTCTTTAGGCATCAAAGTAAAATGAAATGTCTGAGGAGGGGGTGATTCTATCGGCTGTGGAGCATCTTCCTCCATGTGTTGCAGAGGCAATGCTGGAGGCTATTACGCTGAGGGGTACTGAAGGATGAGCAATTGAGGAGGGTGGAGGTGCTGGCGGCTGGGACACTTAACCTGGTTGCTTCATGGTCTTGCATACCCATTCTCCTCCAACTTTACTGACCCCCATTTGGTCAACTTTCAATTTGTTCCTTTGAGATAGGTACCTCATACTGCTAAGCAATCCTTTGGATGAGCCAGTTGAATGGCAGATTCTTGGCCGGGTTGTTGAGTACCTCGTGCATGTGATTCAGGATGACATATTCGATGTCTACCTTTTTCCTGGTGAACACTTCTCAGGAAATAGAGATTCATGTAGCTAACATGGTCTCGATTTCCATCCCGAGGCAAAATCGTGTACGTCATGATGAGGTGGATAACTTGGGCTATGGCATTCAGCTCCCCACCTTTGGCTTCTTGTACTCAGCAACCTCCGGATCCCGGTGTAACAATCTAGGCACTACTAGCCCTTATTCTCGGATTATGAAAGGTGGATTCTAAGACACGTGATAAAACAGATTGCTAGGCCCCTCTAGTACACATCCAAACATTATATTTAGATCGTTGGGAGTCAACCTCAACTCCCGGCCAAAAATATACGTTTGCACCTCTAATGGCTAGGTGGACAGTTTCAAATTTGAGTAAAAGAGTCTGACAATCCTCTCACAGTAACTTCTTCCCATTTGGCACAAACCACCTTTTAATATCCCAAATTTTCATGGAGCTGAAGGCATAGCTTACATATTAATTTTTGGGATATTAGGAACTTAATTTGACATGTAAAGATATTAGTCAACGGAAACAAATTGGAATAAGTGAGGTATGATACCCCGTTAGGTTCATAGTTAGATTATGAGAAGGATTGAAGTCAATTGGAGATACTTAAGGTTATATTGGGCGATATCAATTGGATTGATCGTCAGTGGCGGTAGTAAGAGGAAATATATTTGGACATATTTGGATATTGTAAGGGATGAGAGCTAGTTAATAATAAGGTTAAAGATATAGAATTTATTGGATTTAAAGAAGGATAAGGTGAAAAAGGAGTAGTGAAACATTTAGTATATGATGGGGTTTGGATAATTGGAGAAGTGATTTATGAATTATTAGAGTAATGTATATATATTTTTATATATATTGTCACGATATGAGATTTAAGTAGTAAGGAATAACGAAATAATAAGAGAAATGAAACGTAATTAAGAGATTGGAATCGGCGGCCGATTGGGGCGATCGATCGACGAAGTATCGATCGACCAGCATCATTGATCGGAGTGAAAATGGGTAAATTCTGAATGAAAACGTTGCGGCTGTTTATGGTAGTCGACTGCCTCGATGGTGATCAGCTGGCGTGATCATCTTCTAATTAATAAAGAATATTCTGGAGAGTTTTAACCAATGAGAAATGAAACGATTCACGTCTAGAACATTTGGAAATCAAGAAGAACGTTGTATGGAATGTCTGAGTGTAGAATGAGTTAATGGTCATTTATTGACTTTGTCCCATAGCCTACTGTCTTCACGGATGGACGTTAATGAATTGTGGTTGCTTATAAATGGGGTCATGGGCAATGTATTTTCAGAGGATGAGAAATCTCTAAGGTTCTGTTAAAATTGAGAGAAAGCTGGCGTGATGTGTTTTGCTTTAGTTATTTATAAGAATAGGAAGAAAGAAGAGGGTTGTTTCCATGAGAAAAACAGTGAGTGCGTGAAGTATTTCTGTGAAGCTCTGGAAAGTTGAAAGAGAGTGAGAAGTTGTCCGTGAGAGTGGGTTGTTGGGCTTCCGATTAGCAAATCTTACTTTTGTTAATCTTCATGGTTATGCCATCATTATGTTGGGCAACAATGGATTGATTTATGTATATAAATGGGTATGAGTGATAATTGTTTTGAGTGGAGTAGAAATGAATTTTGGTTATTGTTGGAAGTATTTATTGTAGCTTAGGATATTGCAAAATGTTCATAAAGGTGTTAGATTAGTCATTGGGTATAAGCTGAACGGTGGAGGATAATGATATATTTAAATATTAATTTTAGAATAATAAAGAAATATTAAGGGAGGATTATTTGGAAGTATAAAACATGGATATTGATCTGTTTATTCTACTATAGTTTAGATGAAAGTGTTGAATGTTAAGGTTGGATTTTGGATGGACTCTTTGGCATGTGTGTTTGGGAAATAGATGAGAAGTTCATGAAATAAATGAGAAATTTAGGAAATAGTGTAAGGAATATTATACTAGTTGTAGAATTAATATTAATTTGACGTGTTAATAATGGATAGGTTTTGTGAAGGACACTTAAAGTGTTAAACGATTAAAGTTAAGGATTTCAGGTACGTGTTATTGCATGTGCTTTGTCTGAAAGGACCTACATCTCGGGAAATTAGGATTTTGTTTGATGTTTGTTTACTAAATGCATAAGTTATGTTATTGTATGGAAATGTATGTTGTTTGGTTGCATATTTATTAGATTGAAGTTCAGTTCCTTAGATAGGACAAATCACGTTTTAAGGATACGATTCAAGAACACGTGAGATAGGATTGTATGTGCACGATAACGTTAAGACTTAATCATAAAGTGCACAAAAATGAAATGCACGTAAACAACTGTGGACCAGTTGGATATGCCTGACACAAAAGTCAAGATAAGTAAATGACTGTGGTCCGGTTAGATACACCCGACACAGATGTTTATATAGTCCGGTTTGATATGCCTGGCATATAAATGGTAAACAGATGTTTTATATGTTTCAGTTTGATACACCCGACATATAAACAGTAAACAGATGTTTATATGGTCCGATTTGATACGCCCTGTATATAAATAGTAAACATATGTTTTATATGATCCGGTTTGATACAACTGGCATATAAGCAGTAAACAGATGTTTATATGGTCCGATTTGATACGCCTAGCATATAAGCAAATGAAATAACGATAAAAGACATGAATAGTAAAAGAAAAACGAAATAGAAAACCTTATGTGATGTTATAGAAATTGTATGTGAATTCTATGTTTTACGTTTATATCACATACTGAGCATTATGGTCATAGTTAAGTCTCGTTGATATAGGTAAGGAGCCGATGAATGGATAAAGCTATTAAAGGACGAAGTTGGTGGAGTATTGCTGTGTGGATGTTTGTACTGCTGGTGACATTGACCTGTGGTTTTGGCTCACGGAAAGAAATAAATGTCTTAAAGGACTTTTAAGTGTTTTATGATTTGAAATAAATATTTTAAGTTAATGTGTTTATTTAAATGTTTATATAAACAATGGATTTGTTTAAATTGTAAAAAAACTTCTGCTGTATGTTTTATAAGATTAAAACTTCCGCTGTTTATTACTCTAGTGTTCTATTATGCAATGGTTTTATAATAGTTTTAAAGAAAAGAAAAATTTTATATGGAAAAGGTTAAGGGATGTTACAAATGGTATCAGAACATAACAGGGTCAAAATCATTTCTGTAGACTACAACAGTGCAAACTCAACATGGCAATGCTTCATCGACTGTAAGTATTAATTATAGTGGTTTATTAGGAGTAGTGTTTTAATTCCTAGAATTAAATTGTAGGCAAATAAAATGGTGAAAGGAAGAAGGGGCTGTGCCTGTAGAAACAACGTTGGACGTGGGGAACCTGCTGGTCTGGGTAACGATGACCCCATTAATCTTCAAAATAATGGATTTGCCAACAATGTTGAAGAAAACAATGTACCCAATGATATGGAGGATAATGTACCTATTAACCATTTTAGAATGAATGAACCTGTTAGTTGGGAGAATAATGACGAATCGGTTGACTGAGGAATTAATGGACCTGCTGGCCAAGGTGTTGAGGAAAGTCAGACTGTGCAAGGAGATATAATAAATCGTTTGGCTGGTATGATGGAACGTCAATTCCACTATATGGAACATCTTAGGGAACGGGAGGAGAATGGAAATCCTCGCTCATGGGTCGCACGTGAGGAAGCCGGATGGGAAAAGTTTAGAAAATCTACCAAGCTTTGATGGAAAAGTATCGGATCCATCCATGACTGAAGAATGAGTTAGATCGCTTGAGGACATGTTTGAGTATGAAAAAATTAATGAAGCAGAGAAGGTTCCATGCGCTGCTTACCTTTTGGTTTCTGATGCACAATACTGGTGTGACACTATTAAGGTAGCTCAAGACGTAAGAGAAATGAATTTGAAAAGTATTTCAACCGGATAGTCAGGACTTAGAAGTTGGTTGAATTTGTGAGTCTCCGACAAACTACAACTGTTGCTGAGTACATACAGAAGTTTGAGGCTCTTTCTCGATTTGCTAATCACCTAGTGGCAACCAACAATCTTAAGGTTTACCAGTTTGTGCATGGATTAAAGGCTGAAATTTATCATGGAATAAGGATATATGGTACTGATCATTCGCCATACCTTACGATTGTAATAAAAGCTTTGGAAATTAAGGAAGCTGAGATGCAAGTAATTAAGCAAAGAGAAATGAATCAGAAGCTGAAGAAGGATAATCAAGCTAAATCTCTTGTTGATGGGCAGATAATTGATAAAGGACCAAAATGAGTACTGGACAATGAAGATAAATCTGTGAGTGATAAGCGTGCGCAAAACGAAATAGATACAGTTTTGGTTAGAAATTCTGAAGGTGGATTATGCCCCAAGTGTAATAAGAAGCATTATGGTGAATGTAGAGCTGATACTGGACTATGCTTTATGTGTAGAAAGCAAGGACATTTGGTTAGGAACTGCCTGTTATTGGTCAAGGAGAAAGGATTGGTAGCACCGCTGGTATTTTCGATGGATGGAGATCAAGCTGATGAATCGTCTACATCTAGTCCAGGTACTTTACGATTCAATAAAATTTAGAATGTCGTTATGTGTGCCTATTTGGTAATTATATTTGCATAGATGTTAGGTATAAGTAACAGTAATAGGAAAGAATACCTTTCTAATATGTCTTAGATAGGCATAAATACCTTTAGATTAGACAAATTTTGAGGAAAAAATTTATATAATGAGGGAGGGTTGTAATATCCCAAATTTTCGTTGAGCTGAAGGCATAGCTTACATATTAATTTTGGGGATATTAGGAACAGAGTCGGACATGTAAAGATATTGGTCAAGGAAAACGAATTGGAATAAGTGAGTTATGATACCCCGTTAGAAAATGATTGAAGTCAATTGGAGATACTTAAGGCTATATTGGGTGATATCAATTGGATTGATCATTAGTGCAGGTAGTAAGAGAAAATATATTTGGACGTATTTGGATGTTGTAAGAGATGAGAGCTAGTTAATAATAAGGTTAAAGATATAGAATTTATTGGATTTAATAATGAAGGATAAGGTGAAAAAGGAATAGTGAAACATTTGGTATATGATGGGGTTTGGATAATTGGAGAAGTGATTTATGAATTACTAGAGTAATGTATACATATTTATATATATATATATATTGTCACGATATGAGATTTAAGTCGGAAGGAATAACGAAATAATAAGAGAAATTAAACGTAATTCAGAGATTGGAATCGGCGGCCGATCAAGGAGTACCGATCGACCGGAGTGAAAATGGGTAAATTTTGAATGAAAACATTGCGAATGTTTATGGCGGCCGACTGCCTTGATTGTGATCAGCCGACGTGATTATCCGCTAATTAATAAAGAAAATACTAGAGAGTTTTAACCTATGAGAGATGAAACAATTCACATCTGGAACATCTAGAAATCAAGAAGAACGTCGTATGGAATGTCTGAGCGTAGAAAAAGTTAATGGTCATTTATAGACTTTATCCCATGGGCTTCTATCTTCACGGATGGACATTGAAGAATTGTGGTTACTTATAAATGGGTGTGCGGGCAGTGTGTTTTCAGAGGATGAGAAATCTGTAAGGTTACTCTATCAAAATTGAGAGAAAGCTGGCATAAGGTGTTTTGCTTCAGGTATTTATAAGAATAGGAAGAAAGAAGATGGTTGTTTCCAAGAGAAAAACAGTTAGTGCGTGAAGTATTTCTGTGAAGCTCTGGAAAGTATGAAGAGAGTGAGAAGCTGTCCGTGGGAGTGGGTTGCTGGGTTTTTGGTAAGCAAATCTTTTTTTTGTTAATCTTCATAGTTTTGTCATCATTAAGAGACGTTGGCTAACAATGGATTGTTTTCTGTATATAAATGGGTATGAGTGATAATTGTTTTGAGTGGAGTAGAAATGAATTTTGGTTATTGTATGGAAGTATATATTCTAGCTTAGGATATTGCAAAATGTTCATAAAGGTGTTAGATTAGTCATTGGGTATAAGCTGAACATTGGAGGATAATGATATATTTAAATATTAGTTTTAGAATAATAAAGAAATATTAAGGGAGGATTATTTGGAAGTATAAAACATGGATATCGATATGTTTATATTATTATAGTTTAAGATGAAAGTGTTGAATGTTAAAGTTTGATTTTGGATGGACTCTTTGGAATGGGAGTTTAGGAAATAGATGAGAAGTTCATGAAATAAATGATAAATTTAGGAAACAGTGTAAGGAATATTGTCCTATATATTAGCTGTAGAATTAATATTAATTTGATATGTGTTAATAAGGGATAGGTTTTGCGAAGGAAACTTAAAGTGTTAAAAAATTAAAGCTAAGGATTTCAGGTATGTGCTACTGCATGTGCTTTGTCTGAATGGACCTACATCTCGAGAAATTAGGGTTTTGTTTGATGTCTGTTTATTAAATGGATAAGTTATGTTATTGTATGGAAATGTATGTTGTTTGCTTGCAAGTTTATTAGATTTAAGTTTAGTTCCTTAGATATGACGAATCACGTTTTAAGGATACGATTAAGGAACACGTTAGATAGGATTGTATATGCACGATAATATTAAGACTTCTCATAAAGTACACGAAAATGAAATGCACGTAAACAAATGTGGACCGGTTGGATATGCCCGACATAGAGTCAAGATAAGTAAACAACTGTGGTTTGGTAAGATATGCCCGACACAGATGTTTATATGGTCCGGTTTGATACGTCCGACATATAAATAGTAAATAGATGTTTATATGGTACGGTTTGAAACGCCCGACATATAAATAGTAAACAGATGTTTATATGGTCCGGTTTGATATGCTCGACATATAAACAGTTAACAGATGTTTATATGGTCTAGTTTGATAGGTCCGGCATATAAACAGTAAAGAAATATTTATATGGTCCAATTTGATACGCCCGACATATAAGTAAATGAAATAATGACAAAAGACATGAATAGTAAAAGAGAAATGAAATATAAAACCTTATGTGATGTTATCGAAATTGTATGTGAATTCTATGTTTTACGTTTATATCACGTACTGAGCGTTAGACCCATAGTTAAGTCCCGTTGATGTAGGTAAAGAGCCGATGAATGGATAAAGCTGTTAAAAGACGAAGTTGGTGGAGTATTGTTGTGTGGACGTTTGTACTGTTAGCGACATTGACCTGTGGTGATGGCTCACGGAAATAAATAAATGTTTTAAAAGACTTTTAAATGTTTTATGATTTCAAATAAATGTTTTAAGTTAATGTGTTTATTTAAATATTTATTTAAACAATGGATTTGATTTAAATTGTAAAAGAATTTCGCTATATGTTTTATAAGATTAAGACTTCTGCTGTTTATTACTCTGGTATTCTATTATGCAATGGTTTTACAGTCATTTTAAAGAAAAAAAAATTTATACGGAAAAGGTTACGGGATGTTACAAATGGTATCAGAGCATAATCGGGTCAAAATAATTTCTATAGACTACAACAGTGCAAACTCAACACGGGAATGCTTCATTGACTGTAAGTATTAAGCACAGTGGTTTATTAGGAATAGTGTTTTAATTCCTGGAAGTAAATTGTAGGCAATTAAAATGGTGAAAGGAAGAAGGGGCCGTGCCCGTAGAAATAATGATAGACGTGGGGAACCTGCTGGTTAGGGTAACGATGACCCCATTAATCTAGAAAATAATGGATCTGACAATAATGTTGAAGAAAACAATGTACCCAATGATATGGAGGATAATGTACATGTTAACCATGTTAGAATGAATGAACCTGCTGGTTGGGAGAATAATGACGAATCGGTTGACCGAGGAATTAATGGACCTGCTGGCCAAGGTGTTGAGCAAAGTCAGACTGTGCAAGAAGATACAATAAATCGTTTGGCTGGTATGTTGGAACGTCAATTCTACTATATGGAACGTCTTAGGGAAAGGGAGGAGAATGGAAATCCTCGCTCATGGGTCGTACATGAGGAAATCGGATGGTAAGAGTTTAGAAAATTAAAGCCACCAAGCTTTGACTGGAAAGTATCGGATCCATCTTTGGCTGAAGAATAGATTAGATCCCTTGAGGACATGTTCGAGTATACAAAAATTAATGAAGCGAAGAAGGTTCCATGCGTTGCTTACCTTTTGGTTCATGATGCACGATACTGGTGGGACACTATTAAGGCTGCTCAAGACGTAAGAGAAATGAATTGGACAAAATTTAAGAAGGTTTTCTTTGAAAAGTATTTCAACCGGATAGTCAGGACTTAGAAGTTGGTTGAATTTGTGAGTCTCTGCCAGACTATGACTGTTGCTGAGTATATAAGGAAGTTCGAGGCTCTTTCTCGATTTGCTAATCACCTGGTGGCAACCAATGATCTTAAGGTTTACCAGTTTGTGCATGGATTAAGGCTGAAATTTATCGTGGAATAAAGATATATGGTATCGATGATGCATCATACCCTATGATTGTAACAAAAGCTTTGGAAATTAGGGAAGCTGAGATACAAGTAATTAAGCAAAGAGAAATAAATCAGAAGCTGAAGAATGATAATCAAGCTCAATCTCTTATTGATGGGAAAATAATTGATAAAGGAGCGAAGTGAGTACTTGTCATTGAAGATAAATCTGTGAGTGATAAGCGTGCGCAGAACGAAATAGATACAATTTTGGTTAGAAATTCTAAAGGTTGACTATGCCCTAAGTGTAATAAGAAGCATTATGGTGAATGGAGAGCTGGTACTGGACTGTACTTTAAGTGTGGAAAGCAAGAACATCTGGTTAGGAACTGCCCGTTATTGGTCA
This sequence comes from Begonia loranthoides, assembly GCA_022433065.1. NCBI lineage: Eukaryota > Viridiplantae > Streptophyta > Magnoliopsida > Cucurbitales > Begoniaceae > Begonia > Begonia loranthoides. The sequence continues at coordinate 19,815,848 of CM039470.1, read as the reverse complement.
AGGAGAAAGGATTTATTTTCGATGTATGGATATCAAGATAATGAATCGTCTACGTCTAGGTCAGGTACTTTACGATTCAATAAAATTTAGAATGTTGTTATGTGTGCCTATTTGGTAATTATATTTGCTTATGTGTTAGGTATAAGTAACAATAATAGGAAAGAATACCTTTGTAATACGCCTTGGATAGGCATAAATACCTTCAGATTAGATAACTTTTGAGGACAAAATTTATATAACGGGGAAGGGTTGTAATATCCCAAATCTTCGTTGAGTTGAAGGCATAGCTTACATATTAATTTTGGAGATATTAGGAACTGACTTGGACATGTAAAGATATTGGTCAAGGAAAACGAATTGGAATAAGTGAGTTATGATACCCCGTTAGAAAATGATTGAAGTCAATTGGAGATACTTTAGGTTATATTGGGCGATATCAATTGGATTGATCATCAATGGAGGTAGTATGAGGAAGTATATTTGGACGTATTTGGATGTTGTAAGGGATGGAAGCTAGTTAATAATAAGGTTAAAAATATAGAATTTATTGGATTTAATGAAGGATAAGGTGAAAAAGGAATAGTGAAACATTTGGTATATGATGGGGTTTGGATAAGTGGAGAAGTGATTTATGAATTATTAGAATAATGTATATATATCTATACATATATATTGTACGACATGAGATTTAAGTTGTAAGGAATAACGAAATAATAAGAGAAATTAAACGAAATTAAGAGATTGGAATAGGCGGCCCATCGGGACAGTCGATCGACGAGGTGTCGATCTACCGGCGTCATCGACCAGAGTGAAAATGGATAAATTCTGAATGAAAACGATGCGGCTATTTACGGCGGTCGACTCCATCGATGGTGATCAGTAGACGTGATCATTCGCAATAAAGAATATTCTTGAGAGTTTTAACCAATGAGAGATGAAACGATTCACATCTGGAACATCTAGAAATTAAGAAGAATGTCGTATGGAATGTCTGAGCTAGAAAGAGTTAATGGTCATTTATAGACTTTGTCCCATAGCCTTCTGTCTTCAGGGATGGACGTTGAAGATTGTGGTTGCTTATAAATGTGGGTGTGGGTAGTGTGTTTTCAGAGGATGAGAAATCTGTAAAGTTACTCTGTCAAAATTGAGAGAAAGCTAGCGTGTGGTGTTTTGCTTTAGGTATTTATAAGAATAGGAAGAAATAAGAGGGTTGTTTCCAAGAGAAAAACAATGAGTGCATGAAGTATTTTTGTGAAGCTTTGGAAAGTTGGAATAGAGTGAAAAGTTGTCTGTGGGAGTAGGTTGCTAGGCTTCTGGTAAAAAAATGTTACTTTTGTTAATCTTTATGGTTCTGTCATCATTAAGAGATGTTAGGTAACAATGGATTGTTTTCTGTATATAAATGGGTATGAGTGATAATTGTTTTGAGTGGAGTAGAAATGAATCTTGGTTATTGTTTGAAAGTATATATTCTAGCTTAGTATATTGCAAAATGTTCATAAAGGTGTTAGATTAGTCATTGGGTATAAGTTGAATGGTAGAGGATAATGATATATTTAAATATTAGTTTTAGAATAATAAAGAAATATTAAGGGAGGATTATTTGGAAGTATAAAACATGGATATCGTTATGTATATACTATTATAGTTTAAGACGAAAGTGTTGAATGTTAATGTTGGATTTTGGATGGACTCTTCAGCATAGGAGTTTGGGAAATAGATGAGAAGTTCATGAAATAAATGATAAATTTAGGAAATAGTGTAAGGAATATTGTCCAATACATTAGCTGTAGAATTAATATTAATTTGATATGTTTTAATAATGGATAGATTTTGTGAAAGAAACTTAAAGTGGTAAACCATTAAAGCTAGGGATTTCAGGTACAAGGTATTGCATGTGTTTTGTCCAAAAGGACCTACATCTTGGGAAATTAGGGTTTTATTTAATATTTGTTTACTAAATGCACATGTTATGTTTTTGTATGGAAATGTATGTTGTTTGCTTGCATGTTTATTAGAATTGTTCAGTTCCTTAGATAAGACGAATCACGTTTTGAGGATACGATTAAGGAATACGGTAGATAGGATTGTATGTGCACGATAACGTTAAGACTTAATCATGAAATAATGAAAATGAAATGCACGTAAACAACTGTGGATCAGTTGGATACGCTCGGCATAAAAGTCAAGATAAGTATATGACTATGGTCCGGTTGGATACGCCCGACACAGATGTTTATATGGTCCGGTTTGACACGTCGGGCATATAAATAGTAAACCGATATTTATATGGTCCGATTTGATACACCCGACATATAAACAGTAAACATATGTTTATATGGTTAGGTTTGATACACCCGAAAAATAAATAGGTAACAGATGTTTATATGGTCCGGTTTGATACGCTCGACATATAAACAGTAAACAGATGTTTATATGGTTCGGTTTGATACGCCCGACATATAAGTAAATGTAATTACGATAAAAGACATGAAGAGTAAAAGAGAAACGAAATAGAAAGCCTTATGTGATGCTATAGAAATTGTATGTGAATTCTATGTTTTACGTTTATATCACGTACTAAGGATTAGGCTCATAGTTAAGTCCTGTTGATATAGGTAAGGAGCCGATGAATGGATAAAGCTTTTAAAGGATGAAGCTGGGGGAGTATTTTTGTGTGGACATTTGTACTGTTGGCGACATTGACCTGTGGTTATGGCTGAGGGAAAGGAATAAATGTTTTAAAAAGCTTTTTTTAAGTGTTTTATGATTTCAAATAAATGTTTTAAGTTAATATGTTTATTTAAATGTTTATTTAAATAATGAATTTCGTTTAAATTGTAAAAGACTTCCGCTATATGTTTTATAAGATTAAGACTTCCGCTGTTTATTACTTTGGTGTTCTATTATGCAATGGTTTTAAAGAAAAGAAAAATTTTATACGGAAAAGGTTACAAGATGTTACACGCCTAATCCAACATCCTTAACTAATTGTTGAATTCCAATTCTAGCCAAGGACTCCAACTTTACTCTTTTAGAAACAATAATTAAACGGTGTTTTATATCATCTTCATACCGTTCTTTTGCGTACGCTGTGCTGAATAGTAGGGACTGGAAACCCGGTGTAGCGACTGGTCGTTGTTCAGGCTTGGGTTGAGGTTGAGGTTGAGATTGTGCCACGATTTTTCCACCCTCTTTGGTTTCTACATGTTGTACCTCCGTGGTTTGGATAGCTTGCACCACGGCGGTTTGGATAGTAAGGACCACGGCGAGTGCTCCTTCTTGCACCATTGCTGGACCGGCAGATTTCGTCGTTTCTACCTCTGGTATCGGTTGCGACGGACCACCCTTTCGCTTGAGCGTCATTTTCTTTGCTCGGGAATATAGTGGTATCGAAGGTCTGAGTTTGTTGTTCGTGGAGTCGAGGTTATCGTTGTTAGTTCACGGTGGAAATGTCGGAGGCCTCGATCGAGTATTATGTATAATGATAGAGGATCAAAGACTAAGGCACGACAAACCGCTGTGATTTAGGATGACATTGCAGTGGTGTCTCAATACACCACAACGATTTCATAAGACGCCGTAGCTGTGTGTTAATACACCGCAGCGGTTTGGTATGAAGCCGTTGCGGTGTATTGACACACCGCTACGGTTCCTAGCTAAGCCGCCGCAGTTCATCACAATTGTTCGCTTAGTTTTTCAAAACTATGGAGCTGCGGCGATTTGTATACGAACTGTCGCCGTGCCACATCATCACGTCTAACGGCAAACATGACAGCGTTGTTGGATTTGACATTTTTTCATAGTTCAGTGGTTAATTTATTATAAAAAAAAGAATAGTAATTAACTTGTCACAAATAATAAAGGATGATGGTTGATTTATTATTTTTCCAAATTTATACTATTATATTGAAGTCAGCGAACCATTTATTCTTTTATAATAGATAAAGTTCATCAAAGAGAAATAGTCTCTTTTTTTCTAGTCATTGAAAACAGAAACCCAGGAATTATTGCTGTTGGGTAGTATATAAAATTGGTGCCTTCTTACCTTTGTGTTTAAGCTTTCTTCTCATATGTTGTGTGCAATAAATCCTCCAATAATGTTAGCTTCCCCACTTAAATAAACAACCTCCACTCCAAAAATAACTCCTATTTACCAAGACTTCATGTATTCTTTTATCAAACTCCAACCCACCTCCATAATATAGTTTTGGTAAATGTATATATATATTTTTGATGTCCCAAAAGTTAAACTACATTTTTCAAATACAATGAAGTCGATGGTGTACACCAAAGACACTTAAAAACCCCAAGAGCTCGTTGTTTTGCTCGAGCGTATAATTTGATAATTGATATTACAGTTACACATAGTAAGTGCATAGAGTTCTCTTGTTCATGCTTTTAAAAGTAAAGAATCTTCTTGACTTTCAAAAAGCGAAACTTATTTTGAAGTTTTTAAATAACAAATTCTTTGACCTAAAAACCAAACATTCACACCCTATTATCATCATACACCTCCATATTATAATAACTAATACATTAATAACTAATCAATTCTGCTTTGGTTATAAATCTTGAGTTTTGGGTAAAAAAAATTATTTGGTTTCACTATCTTCCTTTTTTTTTTTTTACGATTGAACAAGTAAAGCTGTATATTTTATGTCCATCACGTTTTTCTTGTGAAAAAACAAAGATGAGATTCTCTTCCACTTTAATTAAAGTGGTAGAATAAAGTATATATATTTTTTGGTTTTATATAAAATTTATGGGGCCGAATAATTTTAATTATGGTCAATTTAATTCTTGATGTGTCCAATATATATATATATAAATTAACAAAATAATCATTGCAATATGGAATCAATGACAAGTCAATCACTGAATAATTTTTGCTAACAACTTAAATACTGGAATATTGGAAATTAATGGAGTAAAGATCGTTATTATATTTTCTATTATAAAATATTGTTTTTCTGTGGCAGAATGTTGTTTTTCCACTAAATAGATTTAAAAGATTATTTTCTGCCACACAAAGAAACGTTCGGCGAGTGGAAAGATTACTTTCCGCAACGAAAAGTGAGACATTAATGATTAGCACCGTACGACAACGATAGACCAGGAAGAGGAATGAGAAAACAGTGATGAGAACTAGTGATGTGCCCCAAGGACCTGTCGCTTGAGCCCGAGCTAAGGGCACCTTTATTTCTAACTTTTTATTTGTTTTGTAGGTGTTTAATTTTCTATCCAATTTGGAGGAAAGCTTTATTCAATGTCACAGAGAGGATTTGATGTATTTGGAGTAGTGGATATCATGCAATCATAGAAGAAAATTATGAGCTGTCCAAATCCGCCTAGAATCTGAGCAGCAGATGATCAAGGGCTATTTTGACAACCGAGACGGCATCGTTTCAACTTTATTCCTTCATATCAAATGCAGCCAACATAAAGAGCTTTCCAAGGACATATTGGGCATTTTATTTGGGTTTGGTTTACTATATTTAATATCCCTTTTTCAGAGACTGATTTTCCAAAATCGGATTTATTGTTTTGTTATTGTTAAAGGGCTGCTTAGGTCATTTTCTAATTAGGGTTATTTTAGTCTTTTTTTTCCTTTAGTGTACGAACTCTTAGGGTTTTAAAAAGCCCTCTTTGCTGCAAATGAAACCAATTTTGAATTGAAGAAATTTGGAGTGCTCCTTGAAGCCTAGCCGCGGCCACCCTCCCATTTGCGCCAATTCATCCACCACCCAAGCAAGGTGCCTCTTGAAGCTTCTCAACCTTGCATCATTGGGATATTGCCTCTTCCAATCTTCATCTTCATGGTAGGATTGTGGTGTGGAGGCAAGAGAACTATCCAACCTTGGAGAGTGTTGGTTTTCGGCCAACCCTAAAAATCGCCCTCTCACTTAGGAGGTCCGCGAAACTCCATTGTTTCTTTCTTATTTTTCGTGAGGCTATTAAGAACCTTTCTCCTGATTGATTAACTTATGTTATGGAGGTCTGATATATGTTGGTTGCTGGAGAAACTCTTGTGGGAATTATTGAATTAAAGGTGATAATTTTCGGATTAAAGTTGAGCTGCTGAATCTGTGATTTTTATGGAATGTTACTGTCGCTGATTAGAGCATCTGTTTGAGGCTCTTATGACGACCGTCTCTGTTTGAGGTCTTCTAATGATTTGTTCAGGGTTAAGTTAGTGAGCTACCCTCCAAAAATGAGCTTCATTCGGTATATGTAGCTCAAGTTATTCTGCTTTGAATCTGTATTGGTAAATCTGTTTTGCTGGAAACAGATTTCGGGTTCATATTTGAAATTGATATATCTCCTAATCCAGAGTGCTTTTTGGGTTGGATTTTTGATACGACTTTCCTGAGTATATTAAGTTTATGTCCTCCAAAGTACAGCTCTAGTTCTTGTGTATATTTGGAGCTTGATTCATCTCATTGCTGCTGGTTCGAGTATTGTTAATTTTTTCTGGAACAGATTTCTCTAAGGCTCTCCATTGTTTCTTGGAGCCTATCAACCAGGCGATGACGACGGACTAGGAAGAACTATGTCGACATTCAATAATGTTTTTGAAAAATCAAAAACGGGGGAATTGTTCTCTACGACGAGAAGACCGTTGGAGCTTTCGGACATCGTCTTCGAGATAATATTGCTTCAATTATTTCGATTTTAGTATAAAACTAAAGTAGAATTAGAATTGCAAAGAGTGTGTTTACGTATCATTTTCGCGTACTTGTTTCTTTCTACAAGTAATAGTGATATTTGCGTCGTCCATTTTTCATAGTTCAGTGTTTAAGTTATCAGCAAAAATTATTTAGTTGTTGACTTGTCATTGATCCAATAGTATAGAGGTTATTTTGTTAATTTCTCTATATGTATATTATAAAAAATATTGAACCAAACCAATCAAAACTGACCAAAACCAAGAACAAACAAATCAAATTGTAGACCTAACTAAAAATATCCAAAATAGAAATCAAAATAAGCTAAATTGAAAAATCAATTTGGTTTTGATTTGGTTCTGAAACCCGATCGGTTTGTGTAACGAATCGTTTTCCTTTTTCTTTAAAACATTTCAGTTTAAAACGGTCTTTCTTTGTAAAATGTGTAAAATTTAAAATTTTTTTTTAAAAATCGAATTATTACATTAAAGTGCGTAGCAGAAGACTCTTTAACTTCAAAACACGTTTTCTATCAATAACATAAAACATTCTTTGCCACATTTTAAAGCATAGATATGAAAGTAGTCACAGGGTTAGTTAAGATCTATTACAAAACCATTTCCAGGAGTATCAAAATACAAAATACCAAAATGGTTACATCAAGCCATAACCCACTGGTCAGTTTTATAACGACCCGACTTTTTATTACCTTTAAAAATATGTGGAATTTTCCAAACTTTTATACAAGAACTAAAACTTTCATTAAAATCATTTTTCGAATAAAATTAGAGTGCCCTTAAAAAGCCGGACCATTAAAACTCTTTTCGTTCTATCTGCTATAAAATCTTTTACCAAAATACAGCGGAAGTAAAATCAAGAAACATAACGGGTTTATCAAAACATAGCGGAAGCGTAAATAATTTAGTTAAGAAAGAAAGACTAAACAAAGACATTACACATTAATTACAAACCACTTTATCTTTTACTTCTCTTAGCCTGACCAGCCACAAGTTCTTACGCGTGCAAATCCTTAATGTAACGACCTGGTTTTTCGTAACCCTTATTAAAAATCACTAAAATTCAAAACTTTTTATTAAGACCTTTCTAAGATAATATCAGAGTGCAAACCGGACCGTCAAAACTTTTTTCGTTAAACATAGCAGAAGCAGTTGTAAAATCTTTTATGAAAACGTAACGGGTTTATTAAAACATAGCGGAAGCATAAAATATTAAAGGAATACTAAACAATTAAAAACTACATTTGAGAAATGAAGACTAAACCATTAATCACAATTTAGTTACAACCGAGTTCTCTTTTACTCCTTTTTAGCCTAACCAGCCACGAGTTGAGCGGGTGCAAATCTTTCATCCCTGCTTTATTATATGTTTTTGTCTTTTTATATAAGTACCTACACTACAAGTAAAACATGAGCCTAATGGCCCAGTAAGGAAAAAGGTTTAATGCAATTATGCTTATGCCTCTCTTTAGTCCTTTTTGGAATGGGGGTCACCTAAACCAATCCTTTGATTACGTCATTCATTCGTTCTTTATTTTCTTTACTTTCATTCTTTCATTCGTTATTGTAACACCCCAACTTTTCAAGTTGGACAATTATCGGGGTATTACTAAGGACGTGTTCTGAGCGTTAAGTCGAAGAGTATTTTCGTTAATGTTTTCCCTGTATACATGATGTAATCAAGTGTTGGGAGTATGAGGATATTACATTGCGTATTTTTATGTGTTAATTGTGACATGTAAATATGGGGAAGAACTTACGGGATAAGGGTTAAGTGTGAAAGGATGGAGAAAAGTGGGAACTATGGAGTTGCGGACACATGCGGATGACCTGCGGATGACCTGTGGATGAAGAAATGTTGTGCGCATGTGTATAACGTGGTTATCTTGTAGATTGGGATGAAGTGAGGATGAGAGGAATGCATCCTCATGTGTTTGAAATGTGGACCTTTGGACGCATACAGACGAAGTGTTGTCAGCAAGTGCTTAGCCACATCACCTTTAAGCTTAAGATTGCTCCGAATGTGATGTCTCATCCTAATTTCATTGTGCTATGAAGTTTTGGACGAGGTCATGGACGATGCAGACGAGGAAGACTGCGTCCGCATCGAATCTGTACAACTCTGGGGACTTTCGGACGAGTCCGGACGGTTGCGGATGTGGAGTAGCCTCGTCCGTTTTGCCTCTGTCCATTTTCTGGACATTTTTGGATGCCTGCGGATGATATCTTCGGATGGCATTTCTCGTTCGAAGCCACCATTTAGCCAGTGAGATTTTAGCTTTGCAGACGAATGCGGACGAGACCATCACGTCCGCACTCATCTGAATTAGCCTAGACCTACAATAGGACTGATTTAAAATCAGAAAGAAATCGACCCTAAGCCAATTAAAACTCAAATCCCCAACAACGAAGTGGTCCCCGTCCAAGTGCAGACCACACGAGATGCCTCTAGGACAGACCAAAAAGGAACTGTCTCCTGCACCCTCCCCCTTCTAGGCGTACCTGTTGTCCCCTCATCCCTCCAGGTATGTAAACCACTTTCCCCCTTCCTCATTCAGTCTGTTTTCCTTCCAACAAGGGGGAGAGCTGCGAGGGAAGGGAGGGAGAGTCCCAGAGAGGGAGAGCTGAGCTAGTGTGTGAAGGTGAAGTGAGGGAGCTGGGAAGTTGAGGTTGTGAGCTGAAGCAGGGAGCTGTTGGAGCTGGAATAGTGAGCTACTGGAGTTGCTGAGGAGTGGTTGTCCCTACTTTAGTTCATCAAATTGGTAAGGAAATAGGGGTGTCTTGGCCATGTGGAGGCCCTACACCGTAAGTGTGTGCGTGAGTTTAATGTTAGTGTTCTTGAAATACTTATTGATAGTGATTAATATTAGTGCTCTGTGAATCCCTTGTGGTTGTTATTTCCTGTGTTGGATTGCCTTACAGTTAGTTGTTGTTCGTTGTTTTACACTATGGTAAATGCTTAGAAGGACAAATGGTTATGTGAAGTCCAAAAATGAGCTAAAGAATCTGTAGAGTTACCGTTCTTAATTCTAGATGCTTATCTTTATTTTGTTGGCATGGTTCTGTCGCTTGTATTGTTGTTGCTCCTTGTTGTCTGTCATTCTCCCTAATGATAGTGTAGAGATTATTTGTGGAAATCTTTGATATTTTCCTTTTTTTGTTTAGCTTTGTTTTCATTGTATGTTATGTGATACAACTGCCTAATTAAATGAAGAAACGATGGATGCTCATGTCTAAGGGTGATGAATGTTCAGATGCATGAAAAGATAAATGTTCACTACATAGTTACCTGCCGTTAGTTAAATACTTCAGCATGGTTGTGGTTCTTTCATTTTGTGTTGTTCTGCGAGAATTGCTTTCGTACTCACATCAAGCACAATTAACACAGCTCCTAAATTAGAAGTTGAGCATGCTAATTTAGTAATTTACCAAACTTGATGCGTGATAAAGTACTGATTATGTTAAGCATGTTTGATGGTAAATCAACTAAGTATACTTACCAAATTGTTTAATCAAAGCATGTAAAATACTTAATCTGTATTTATAATCTTTCGGGCATGTAATCGGCTAAGCATGTAAATCGACTAATAATTTATTAGATTAATAATTGTAACCTTTCTTCAAGCATGTTTGATATACCTGTTATGCTAATTAGTTGTCTAATTAATAATGAACACTTGAGTATGTCAATCACTTAGTAAGCATGGTTAACTGATTTAATCGACTACTCGAGCATATAAACTAGCTAACCAGTCAAGTGTGTTCATAACTAGTTGAACATGTTAATCTATCTAGAGAAACAAACTAGTTGATAATCATAGCATGTTTAAGTTAGATTGCATGTTTAATTATCCGTATGTTAATTAGCTAAAGTAATTAAGTAGTTTGAGCATGTAATTAACTAAGTTAATTTTTCTGTTGTTTAAATCAATTAGTGGCATGTTAATCAACTAAGGTAATTAGTTAACTTCAGCATGTTAGATAACTTAACTAACATTTATTAATTGTACTCAAGCATGTTAAGGAACTTGGATAATAATAATAGCATGCGTATTTAATTATGTAAATATCTCCTTGAGCATTTAAATTGCCTAATAAATATATTGTTTCATTAGCGAGAGTCGAGCATGTTAACTAATTCGAATAAATGAGTAATTAGAATTGAACATGTTTAATTGATTATTCCAGCATGTTTAACAGCTAGTATTTAATTAGACATGTCATTGACATTGAAGCATGTAAATTATTCTTTGAGCATGATTAGTTAGCACTAACTCTAAGCGTGATTAGTAACTAAGATAAAAGCATGCAATCAACCATTGAGCATGTAAATTAATTAGGACAACTAACTATATGATAATTATAATTATTTCTTGAGTATGTAAATTGACTAGGATAATCATTTATAGTCTTGAACATGTAAATCGACTTAGGACAACTAACTATAACCTTGAGAATGGAAATCGACTAGGATATATATATATAAATAGAATTCTAAACACACCTAACCAACTAGTTGAGCCTATTAATTAAACGGTTGTAAGTAATAACAAGTTCTTAAGCATGTTAATTAAATTATGCTTTACTTTCATATGCACGTCGCTTGTTCGTTATATTTCCTTTTTATTGTCATTTACATATCCAAGCATGGTCCTCGTTGTTTGATTAGTTCTACAATTTCTTCCTTCATATGATGTACCTTATTGGGTGTTTCATTGCTATTACTTGTCCTTGTGTGCGCGTTCAATTTATGTTATTCCTTATGTGTGCAATTTCAATTACAGTTACTTTTATTTCGATGTGTAATTCAATTATTGTTAATTTTATGTTATAATGCATCATGCATCATGTTAAGTTGAGATTGTATAGTCATGCATCATGCTAATAGAAACCAATAGGCAGTGCCACTGGAGTGGTACTCACACATGCATGATGTGAGGTAAAATGTTAAAAAAATGAAGGAAATGTGGAGTTGGGGGCAGTTGGGTAGTTGGGTCTAGTCTGCAATAAAGCTGGAGGCCCTCCCTTGTCGAGTATGTGAGTTCTAGATTGCAAGTAAAAGATTAGGTCCGGTTAACTATACCATTCCATATAGGTCCTCCAGTCTCTTGCTCGATGTACGAGTAATGAACGAATGAGTGAAAGTAAAGTAAAGAATGAACGAATGACGTAATGAAAGGATTGGTTTGGGTGGCCCCCATTCCAAAAAGGACTAAAGAGAGGCATCTCACGTTGCATTAACCTTTTTTCCTTACTGGGCCATTAGGCTCACGTATTACTTGTGGTGTAGGTACAATGATGAACAAATAATAATAGGTTCATATACGAGGAACTATGAACAAATAATAAAACAGGGGTGAAGGATTTGAATGCGCGAGGGGGGTTCGTGGTTGGCAAGGCTAAACGTGTAAAATAAGGGGTGGTTGTAATTAAATTAAGTTTTATTAAATTGTATTTGAAGTTCAGTTTCTTTCATTAAGTTCTTCTATTACATTATTTACTCTTCCGCTATGTTTTCAAACAAATGATTTTATAACGCTTCCGCACTTTTATAAATTGGATTTTGATAACAAATTTAACGAACGATTAGTAGTGATCCGGTTAGATGCACTTTGTTATCATTTTCAAAAGATGGTTTTAGTGGTTTTACAAAAGTTCAAATTTCCCTGCGTTTTAATGGATTTATGAAAAACCAGGTCGTTACAGTTGGTATTAGAGCAGTAGTTTTAAAAACGATTTTAGTAAACTGCCTTGATCATTTTTAAAACTGTCAATAGCTCGCTTGTTTTGTTTTACTACATTTTAAATGAGCTCTGATACATTTACTGAGTAAAATGATTTTGTAAAAGTCAGACTAAGTAAAATAGCATGCCTGCCAGCATAAGCCTCGACGTGGGAAATCCTTCATTACTGTAAGTATATTCCTAAAATCTTACTAATGCATGATTCCTTATCTTAGTTTTGTAAATATTTTGTTAGGAGATAACATGAAGAGGGAAGCGAGGAGCGAGGTAGGAGATAACATGGATAGGGAAGCGGAGGGTGAGAAGGAGATAGTGAAGCAGTTAAGGGATCACATGGACAACTAGTACTGACTCCTCACGGCTATGGTGAAAGGATTTAGGACTTTCAACAAAAAGTTTGTGGAGGGCGCGCTATCACTGCCAGTTGAGGATGGAGAATAGAGTACCAGGAGAAATAAGAGACCATTGGAGGAGGGCGAGCAGTAAGAGGACCAGAAGCGCCTTCATGTAGATGATATAGCCAAAGAGACTACGAAAGTATCACCACAAGGGAAGCTAGGCCCACAATGTGCTGGGGTTCATTCTGGGACATGCCTGATGGGGTCATGGCGATGCTACTAGTGCAAGAAACCTGGACATACCGCCCAACACTGTGTCACCCGAGCCATCGAATGGTGGAAGGAATTTAAGGAAATCTACGGCTCAGAGAAAAGATCAGAGGATGCCCCACGTGCAACCGGTATGGTCATGCCACTCAGCAGTGCCCCATCTTGTCCGAAGGAGAGAAGGTAAGACTGGAGAGGGCCTTCCTCCTATAGAGTAATTGGTAGGGATAAGCCATGGGCCATGGGAGGCCTATGTATTTTGTGTACGAATGCTAAGGGGACTGGTAGACTTGGTAGATTAGCGGCGACTATGTGTTTTGTTGAATTTTGGAAATGGTGGGCCCCAATGTATTTTGAAATGTGGATGGTGAATGAATGAACTTTTCTGGAACTGTTTGAGATTTTATGCAGGATTTATAGCTTTGAGGGAGTTTATAAACAGAAAAGACTCTGCCCAAACTTTGGAAACCAAGTGAAAAGAAAAATCCCAAATGAAATAGACCAACTCAATTGATAAACGAGGTCGCTTGAGTAACGATGGGGTAGAGCAATAGGTAGGTAAATGGTGTCACCTAACATATCACAGACCAAATAGAGAATGGATTAGTTTTGGGAAGGAAAATATTAACGACTAAGCCGAAGCAAGAGGAGAAGATTGCTTGTCGGACTTGGATATGTTCTCCATCTCGGTTTGAAATCATTCAAGGTAACCAAGAACATGGCTGCATAACTGTACGGCAAAAGCAGACTCAATCGGTTAAGCTTCTCCTGGAACTAGTACGAAAACAAAGATGGAAGTAGGAACTGGAACAACAACATAAATAGGAACAAAAACAGAAACAGAGACGGAAACGGAGACGGGAACGGAAACTGAAATAGAGACGGAAACAGAAACATGAATGGAAACAGAAATGAAAACGAAGTTTCTAGAAATAAATTCTGGAGATGGAAATGGGAAAGCAAATAGGGACATGAACGGAAACGGAAACGGGAACGGGAACAGAGACAGAAAGAAGAACAGAAACGAGAATGAGAACAGAGAAAGAAACGAGAACAAATACAGGAATAGGAACTGCAACCGAATCGGAAATGGGTATAGATACAAAAGAGAAGCAAGACGGAACGCGTACGACTCAACCATGGAGCGGTGTAGTTCATAACTCGAAAAAGCTTGAATGGACAGATTTGATGGTGGAGAATACGTTCGAGTATGACTAAGTTGTGGAGTGAGAGAGAAAAATATAAGTGATAGGCCTTAGGTCATGGAATGCGGAGGATCTGAAGAGAAGAATGGTGAAGGAGGTGAGTTCGATGTCAAGCTGGAAGTCTTTTGGTGGTAAAAAGGTCATGGAGACTCTCTCTTGGTGTTCAATTACTTGGAATAAGTGGAAAATTTGATGTGGAATGTTAGATTTATGAGAGAAATACTGTGGATTCAGGAGTTGAGCAGCAATAGTGGAGTCTTTATGGGATTAAAGTGTCATTTAGATATAAAAGAGTTGCCACTTTGCTCTTGATGTTGAAGAATGGCTTTGATTAAGGCAATTATTTCATTGGAATGGACGTAATCAAAGTGGCACAGTTGAAGTGTGGTGAGTAAGTACGAGGGTTTGATTGACTTTTTAGTATCAAGAGATGACTTTGGATGAAGTCAAGCGGGTGATTATAAGTAAGAAGGGAGTAGATAGTCTAGATAAGATTAAGTGTTAGAACCACTAAGGGAACTATGTCATCAAATAGGGTAGCTAAGAAGAGATTTGATGCGTATCTTAGCGTTAATGAGAGTGCTAGGCAGGAAAAATTTTGAGGACGAAATTTATTTTAAGGAGGGAAGTATATAACACCACGACTTTTCAAGTTGGACAATTATCGGGGTATTATCAAGGATGTGTTCTGAGCATTAAGTCAAAGAGTATTTTCATTAATGTTTTCCTCGTATACGTGATGTAATCAAGTGTTGGGAGTATGGGGATATTACATTGTAAATTTATACGCGTTAATTGTGACGTGTAAATATGGGAAGAAGTTACGGGATAAGGGTTAAGTGTGAAAGGATGGAGAAAAATGGGAAGTATAGAGTTGTAGACGCATGCGGACAATGTGCGTACGAAGAAATTTCGTCCGCATGTGTATAACGTGGCTGTCTTGTAGATTGGGACGAAGTGAGATGAGAGGAATGTGTCCTCATGTGTCTGAAATGTGAACCTCCGAACGCATGCGGACGAGAAGTGTCGTCCGCAAGTGCTTAGCCGCGTCACCTTTAAGCTTCGGACGACTTAGGACGAGATGTCTTGTCCTGACTTCACTATGCTGTGAAGTTTCGGACTGGTCCCGGACGATGCGGACGAGGAAGGCTATGTACGCATCGAATCTGTACAACTCTGGGGACTTTCGGACGAGTCTGGATGAAGAGTAGCCTCGTCTGTTTTTCCTCTATCCATTTTCTAAACATTTTTAGATGCCTTCGGACAATACGTTCGGACGCCAATTCTCGTCCGAAGCCACGATTTAGCCAGTGATATTTTAGCTTTGCGGAAAGAATGCGGACGAGACCATCACATCTGCACTCGTCCGAATTAGCCCAAACCTGCGAAATGACTGATTTAAAATCAGAAAGAAATCGACCCTAAGCCAATTAAAACTCAAATCCCCAGCAACAAAGCAGTCCCCCCTCCTAGTGCAGACCATGTTAGATACCTCTAGGACCGACCAAACATGAGCTGTCTCCTGCACCCTGCCCCTCCTAGGCGTACCTTTCGTCCCCTCATCCCTCCAGGTATGTAAACCTCTTTCCCCTTTTGACATTGACTCCATTTTCCTTCTCGCAAGTGATGTGCACCAAGTCACAAGAGTTTCAAAAGAAAAAATCGGAAATTGAATGCACCAATATTCTGCCCACCAATCTTCAAATATGAATATCTTCAGAACCGTAAAGAACTAAAGGCTGAAACTTGGAGGATCTTTTAACAACACTTATAGAATGCACATATCAAAAATTTAGCTTCAAAACCCATCAGAATCAATAGTTATAACCAATTAAAGATAACCCTTAGAATTAGGTTTTCCATGGGCAGATCTGGAGACTCAAATTCAAATGCCTAGAACTCAGCGAGCATATAGCCTTTAAGCACCAAATTTGGAGGATAAAATAAAGACAATTTGGTGAATAATTTTGCCAAAGATGTGCACAAAAGAACGAACTTAAAGGCACCAAAAACATACACAAATCGCAAGTCAGAAACAGAATTATCAGAGAAACAGTTTCTCGGCTAGCTTTGCTTCTTCCAATCACAACTCTTTTATCAATAATCCTTAACCATAAATGACCCCAAAAACCACTAATATCCAGAGAAACAATAAGAGGTCCAAGAGCACCAAGAACACCTTCGAAATAGTAGCAAGAAAAACAGAAAAGAAACCCAAGGAGTCCGCACACCTCCAATGGGAGAGGGGGTGACTATACTTGGCCTTAACGAACGGATGGGCACTCTCCAAGGTGGTTGGAGCTTCTTCTACCTCCACTCCACAATAGACCACAACTAGATAAGAGTGGTTTGGAAGAGGTAGCAGCCAGTTAACTCGATCAAGAAGCAACAAGAAGATCGAGTTGAAGCAAATGGGAGAAACAACTGAGAGGAGGGGAGAGCTTTGCGGTCTTCACACCCAAGGGAGAATTAGGTTTTGTTAAATCTTCAAAAGTCCAAATCAAGTTGGATTAGGGTTCATTAGAGAGGATAAAATACCTCTCTAATGGTAAAATTACAAGGTTGCCCCCAAAAGACAAATTACAAATAAAACCCTAAATAGAAAATGACAAAAATGACCTCAAAATTAAACACACAAAATAATTCCGTGGTTGGATTTGTACCTCTGAAAATAGAACGTTTGACATAGCAAACAAACCTTAAATGAAACACCAAATACCAGTTTTGAAAGCTCTAGATGTCAGCTACAAAATGTATGAAGGACAAAATGTGAAAAGATGTCTTCCCGATTGCCAAAGATACCCTTGGATGCCCAGAGGTCAGATTCTAGGCGGAAAAAGAAAGCCCACAATTTCTTCTATGATAAGCATGACATCCACTAGTCCAAATGCACCGAATCCTCTTTGTGAAATTGATCAAAACTCTCCTCCAAGTTAGCTAGAGAAGAAACACTAACAAAATAAATAAAAAAGTTAGAAAATAAAGGAGTCCTTTGCTTTGCTCGGGCTCAGGTGATGGGACCTTGGGGCACATCATACTCCTAGGGTTGAAAAGGATTTGTTTTCAAATCTAGGGAGTATACTTGATTATCTTCAACAAATCTTCCTCTTGGATCAAATGGAAAAAGTTGCTTGATGTCTAGAGTCAGCTCCATCATTTCAGGTTGTGCATATCTCTTTTCATTCATGACCTCGGAACTCATGATCTTACAACTCTCATGTCCGAGAGACATATCAGTATCAGTACTAATAAAACTCAGAGGTACCCTCAAACTAAAGTTTGTTCTTCTATCGAAAGAATAGCTAGCAAGGTCATCACTAAAAATCTTCCAAGTTAAAATTTTTCTATCTCCAAAACTAGGCATCCACAAGTTCTTAACCACCAATGAACTACCATTATAATAATAGGGAAGTTCCACACC
Organism: Begonia loranthoides; assembly: GCA_022433065.1. Taxonomy (NCBI): domain Eukaryota; kingdom Viridiplantae; phylum Streptophyta; class Magnoliopsida; order Cucurbitales; family Begoniaceae; genus Begonia; species Begonia loranthoides. Next base: position 19,798,188 of record CM039470.1, on the reverse strand, counting down.
TCAAAATTAATCTCCCATCCAACCAATTTTAAAGAACCATGCAAGCAAGGAATTTAACACCATGTTCCTTTCTTGGGGTGCATACTCAATGGGATTGGATCCACAACAATCAGAAACAAGATGATGCGATTATAGTAAATTAGAGTTAACATAATTCTCATCCCACATATTCAGATGGCCCATCAACTCATTTTCTATTACACCACTAGGCATGCTGAGATTATCAACTCCAATTGAGATTCCAGTAATAAAAGAGTGATCAACTACAGTAGCCACAACATTAACATCCAGCAGTGGTATAACAGATTCAATAACAACAATATTTCTTAACCATCCCATTTTAAAGAACCAATCAATTAAGGAAATTGATGGAGTGTACCTTTCTTGGCTTATACTTTGGTGAAGAAAAATTTGTTTCCCCAAAAAATTTATTTTGCACCGATTTACTTCTATACGCATCAATCTCACATTGAACTCTCTTCAACACTAATGGTTCTCTTTTTACTATCACTGGTAGAGTATCACATATTGTATACCCTGATTCTGGAATAATGAATGAAGATGAGTGAATGAAGTCCAAGTCTACTCTTGGATTGGGTAAAACAATCTTCTCTCTATGTTCTTCTTCTTTTGCTGTTGTTGTCTGTAACTCTGAACTTATCTCAAATAGTTGATCAGTATGATGGAACTCAATCTCAGTGTCCAATACTTCTTCTTTCTTAGTATTGGCTGCCAAAGAGATATATTTACAACCCATCTCATGAAGTGGTTCTTCGATTGATCTTAAAATAGGAAGAGTTTGGATGGAGCAACTCGGGCTATTCAACTCTCCAAAACTGACTTTCTTTTTCGTACGAGATTCAGTTTCAAGAAATGGACCTTCATGTGGAAATACATCTTCTTCTTCAAAGTCTTCCTTAACTTTAGCGATTACCAAAGAGTTATCATTCTTATTTTCTTCAACCCACACATGCACTTCAACTATTTCATCATGATCGATTGGTTGCATAGGTTGAGAGTTTACAGACTTTATTGAAGCTGCTAGTTTGCCAAGTTGTTGAGCTATATGTTGCAGGGAATCCTTGATGTCTAACACTTGGGTTTGCTGCCTTTTCAAAACTTTCTCTTCTTGGATTGGATTGGTTGTGGAGAAGGTGAGAATATCTTGTAATCTTTGGAGCATATTTGTTTCTCAAAATTCTCTTCATCAATTTCCATGATTTTATAGTTTCTTCACCCTCTTCTCTTCTCTGAGCATTTATTCTTCTCCAACAAAGGTTAGCCTTTCCTTTAAGTCTTGAAAAAGCAATCTTAACTTTTCCCCGATCTAAAAATTCATGAGTTAAAAAAAATTTCTCCAACTCATCTTCCCAATCTGTGGAAACTTCAAGCCAATCTAACCCACTGAAAGTTGGAATAGAATCTAAGAACTCATTTTCTTCTTCGCTACAAGTCAAATCATATCTATAGTCTCTCACCATCAAACTAAGAATTTAAGTTCACCAAATGAAGAGTACAAAATGAGGAGAAAGGCTCTGATACCAAATGATGTGCACCAAGTCACAAGAGTTTCTAAAGAAACAATCGAAAATTATATGCACCAATATTCTGCCCACCAATCTTCAAATATGAATATCTTCATAATCGTAAAGAACTAAATGTTGAAACTTGGAGGATCTTTTAACAACACTTATACAATGCACATATCAAAAATTTAGCTTTAAACCCCATCAGAATCAACAGTTATAACCAATTAAAGATAACCCTCGAAATTAGGTTTTCCCTGGGCAGATTTGGCGACTCAAATTCAAATGCCTAGAACTCAGCGAGCATACAGCCTTTAAGCAACAAATTTGGAGGATAAAACAACGACAATTTGGTGAATAGTTCTACAAAAGATGAGCGGAAAAGAATGAGCTTACAAACGTCAAAAATAGACACAATTTGCAAGTCAGAAACAGAATTATCACATAAACAGTTTCTCGGCTAGCTTTACTTCTTCCAATCACAACTCTTTTATCAATAATCTTTAAACATAAATGACCCTAAAAACCACGAATATCCAGAGAAAAATAAGAATCCAAGAACACCATGAACTCCTTCGAAATAGCAGCAAGAAAAACAGAAAAGAAACCCAAGGAGTCCGCACACCTCCAATGGGAGAGGGGGTGACTATACTTGGCCTTATCGAATGGTTGGGCACTCTCCAAGGGGGTTGGAGCTTCTTCTACCTCCACTCCATAATAGACCACAACAAGATAAGAGTGGTTTGGAAGAGGTAGCAGCCACTCAACTCGATGAAGAAGCAGCAAAAAGATCAAGTTGAAGCAAATGGAAGAAACGGCCGAGAGGAGGGGAGAGCTCCGCGGTCTTCACACCAAAGGGAGAATTAGGTTTTGTTAAATCTTCAAAAGTCCAAATCAAGTTGGATTAGGGTTCATTAGAGAGGATAAAATACCTCTCTAATGGTAAAATTACAAGGTTACCCCCAAAAGAAAAATTACAAATAAAACCCTAAACAGAAAATGACAAAAATGACCTCAAAATTAAACACACTAAATAATTCCGTGGTTGGATTTGTGCCTCTGAAAATGGGACGTTTGACATAGTAAATGAACCCCAAATGAAACGCCAAATACCATTTTCGAAAGCTCTAGATGTCTGCTACAAAATGTGTGAGGGAAAAAATGTGAAAAAAAGTCTTCCCGATTGCAAAAAATACCCATGAACGGCTGGAGGTCAGATTCTAGGCAGAAAAAGAAAGCCCACAATTTCTTCTATGATAAGCATGTGACATTCACTAGTCCAAATGCACCGAATCCTCTTTGTGAAATTGATAAAAACTCTCCTCCAAGTTAGCTAGAGAAGAAACACCTACAAAATAAATAAGAAAGTTAGAAAATAAAGGAGCCCTTGGCTCGGGCTCAGATGACGGGACCTTGGGCACATCAGCAAGGGGGAGAGTTGCGAGAGAAGAGAGGGAGAGTCCCAGAGAGGGAGTACTGAACTAGTGTGTGAATGTGAAGTGAGGGATCTGGGAAGTTGAGGTTGTGAGCTGAAGCAGGGAGCTGTTAGAGCTAGAATCGTGAGCTGTTGGAGTTGCTGAGGAGTGGGTGTCCCTGCATTAGCTCATCAAATTGGTAAGGAAATAGGGGTGTCTTTGCCATGTGGAGGCCCTACACCACAAATGTGTGCGTGAATTTAGTGTTAGTGTTCCTGAAATGCTTATGGATATTGATTAATATTAATACTCTTTGAATCCTTTGTAGTTGTTATTTCCTGTGTTGGATTGCCTTCCTGTCAGTTGTTGTTCCTTGTTTTACACAGTGATAAATGCTTAGAAGGATAAATGGTTTTCTGAAGTCCGAAAATGAGCTAAAGAATCTGTGAAATTACCGTTCTTAATTCCAGATGCTTATCTTTATTTTGTTGGCATAGTTCTGTCGCTTGTATTGTTATTGCTCCTTGTTGTCTATCATTCTCCCTAATGATAGTGTAGAGATTATTTGTGGAAATCTATGATATTTTTCTTTTTTTGTTTAGCTTTGTATTCGTTGTATGTTATGTTATACATTTGCCTAATTAAATGAAGAAACGATGTATGCTCAGGTCTAAGGGTGATGAATGTTCAGATGCATGAAAAGATGAATGTTCGCTGCATAGTTACCTGCCGTTAGTTAAATACTTCAGCATGGCTGTGGTTCTTTCATTTCGTGTTGCTCTGCAAGAATTGCTTTCTTACTCACATTAAGCACATTTAACACAGCTCCTAAGTTACAAGCTGAGCATGCTAATTTAGTAATCTACTAAACTTGATGCGTGATAAAGTATGGATTATATTAAACAATTTTGATGGTCAATCAACTAAGTATGTTAACCAAATTGTTTAATCAAAGCATGTAAAATACTTAATCTGTATTTATAATCTTCCAGGCATGTAATCAGCTAAGCATGTAAATCGACTAATAATTTATTAGATTAATAATTGTAACCTTCCTTCAAGCATGTTTGATATACCTGTTATGCTAATTAGTTGTCTAATTAATAATGAACACTTGAGTATGTCAATCACTTAGTAAGCATGGTTAACTGATTTAATCGACTACTCGAGCATATAAACTAGCTAACTAGTCAAGTATGTTCATAACTAGTTGAGCATGTTAATCTATCTAGAGAAACCAACTAGTTGATAATCATAGCATGTTTAACTTAGATTGCATGTTTAATTATCTGTATGTTAATTAGCTAAAGTAATTAAGTAGTTTGAGCATGTAATTAACTAAGTATGTTAATTTTTCTGTTGTTTAAATCAATTAGTGGCATGTTAATCAACTAAGGTAATTAGTTAACTTGAGCATGTTAGATAACTTAACTAACATTTATTAATTGTACTTAAGCATGTTAAAGAACTTGGATAATAATAGTAGCATCTCTATTTAATTATGTTAATATTTCCATGAGCATGTAAATTGACTAATAAATATCTTTTTTGATTAGCAAGACTCGAGCATGTTAACTAATTCGAATACGTGAATAATTAGAATTGAGCATGTTTAATTGATTATTCCAGCATGTTTAACGGCTAGTATTTAATTAGGCATATTGACATAAATTATTCTTTCAGCATGATTAGTTAACACTAAATCCAAGCATGATTAGTAACTAGGATAAAAGCATGCAATCAACCCTTGAGGAAGTAAATTAATTAGGACAACTAACTAGATGATAATTATAATTCTTTCTTGAGCATGTAAATTGTCTAGGATAATCATTTATAGTCTTGAACATATAAATAGACCTAGAAAAACTAACTATAACCTTGTGTATAGAAATTGACTAGGATATATATATATATATATAAGTAGAATTCTGAACACACCTAGAATTCTGAACACACCTAACCAACTAGTTGAGCATGTTAATTAACTAGTTGTAAGTAATAACAAGTTCTTGAGCATGTTAATTAAATTATTTTTTACTTTCATATGCACGTCACTTGTTGATCTGTTATATTTCCTTTATTATTGTGATTTACATATCCAAGCATGTCCCTCGTTGTTTGATTAGTTCTACAATTGCTTCCTTCATTTGTTGTACCTTATTGGGTGTTTCATTGCTATTACTTGTCCTCGTGTGCGCGTTCAATTTCTATTATTCCTTATGTGTACAATTTCAGTTACAGTTACTTTCATTTTGATGTGCAATTCAATTATTGTTAATGTTATGTTATAATGCATCATGCATCATGTTAGGTTGAGAATGTGTGGTCATGCATCATGTTAATTGAAACCAATAGGGAGTGCCACCGGAGTGGTACTCACACATGCATGATGTGAAGTAAAACGTTAAGAAAATGAAGAAAATGGGGAGTTGGGGGCGGAGGGATAGTCAGGTCTAGTCTGCAATTTAGCCGGAGACCCTTCCTTGTCAGGTACGGGAGTTCTATATTGCAAGTAAAAGGTTAGGTCCGGTTAACTATACCATAAGGGATGGTTATAATTAAATTAAGTTTTATTAAATTGTATTTGAAGTTCAGTTTCTTTCATTAAGGTCTCTATTAAATTATTTACACTTCCGCTATGTTTTCAAACAAATGATTTTATAACGCTTCCACATTTTTATAATTGGATGTTGAAAACAAGTTTAACGAACGGTTGGTAGCGGTCCAGTTAGACACACTTTATTATCATTTTCAAAAGAGGGTTTTAGTGGTTTTATAAATGTAATACCTTGTTAATTTAAAAACATTTTTATTGTTTGAAAATACATCATAAAATTTTTTCGCTTTTATTTACTCATCGTTTGAAATTCATTTTAAGAGAAACATGAAATCAGAGTAACCATTTATGGAAATATTATGAAATAATATTTAGTAAGGGTTCAAAACATAATTCAATATCTTACCAAAAAGACCGAAAGTCCCTATTACAAGATTAAAATATTCGAAAGTACTAACAGTAGCAATTATCAAAATATCCCTCACTCAAAATACCATCACTTCCCAAAATACGTGATTCGCACTCAGCAAGTCAAATCGGTTGATAACACGAAGGGATCATCCTGGAACACCTCCTCCTCCACTAGGACAAATTCTTCATCATAATGATCACCTACATTACGGGGAAAACAATGAGCCTAATACCCAGCAAGAATCAAAATTAATGCAATGCAAATGATGCATGAACGTACAATGCATTACATAAGAGAACCGTTTCTCTCCTGAAGGTTAAGGTGGAATACTCCTTAGAGACATGTGGCCTAACCAGTCACTCCGACGAGGAGATATATCCATCGAGGGTGATACCACAAACAGGTATCCTCACTTTTGTTGAAGACATTGGGGGTTTCAGAACAGGGTAATTGTGAACCCTAGAATCTACGTAGCTAACTTCTAAATCTATCACTCCTTACGTAGGAGGAACCTACCATATGGAAAGTCACAATTCACCTGAACCCCCACACGCCTATTCATGTACATTAGGATGACACACAATATGTAAACAAGTTTATAAGCCATAGGATGATGCATGAATGCCAGATAATAAATCATAGAAATAACGAGCAAGAGAGAAATAACGAGCAAGAGAGCATCAAAGATATAAGTGCACAAAGAAACAAGTCATTAATTTGGCAAGTGAAGTTCATTATACTAATAACACGCAGTTTGGGTTATCATAAGCAATTTCACAATTAGGTACAATGGGAGAAAAATGTCAGTTATTGATTTGTTTGTTGACGTCATGAGCAAGGACAATAACTCTAAATCCATTCATAAAGCTCAAATATAATCTAACCACTTATATTCACATACACTCTAACTTGATGAACACAGTTTACAAACGGTTAATATTGTGTATGCGCGCATGCATCAACATTTCGTTCCAGCAAGAGTTCATAGCAACAAGTTTTCTTTTTGATGACATTGAGGCTAATAGGGAACTAACCTAAAACTCAAGCACTCTACTTGTGGGTAGGGCCTCCAAAGGCCAAGACACACCCAATTCCTTATCTAAAGTGAAGAACTAACAAGGACAACACTTTCCACAGCAGCACCTCGTTCAGTTTCATAGATGCAGCAGCTCCAGCTCAAGGTTCACGTTGAAAAGTCGGACGAGTGCGGACGCACTGGTCTCGTCTGCATGGGTAAAATTCCTTAAGCAGATTCGTGCTTTCAGACGGGAAATGGTGTTTGCAGCTCACGTCCGCATTCGTTCCAAAGTGTCCAGGATTTGGACAGATTCAATTCGGACGAAGCCATCCACGTCCACATTCATCCAGACTCATACAAAACTCCATGACTCAGGTGAAGTTAGGACGTGAGATCTTGTTCTGAGTCATCACAAGACTTGGGGCGACGTACAATGCACTTGCGGATGACACATCTCATCCGCATTCATCCACCACTCCATAAATCCAACTTTTCCTTCACATTTCTCCCTACTTAACTTCATTCCATAACACTTCCCCATAAATACATGTCATAAAATAACATGTATAAATGCGCAATGTAATATCCTAATTACCCAAGCCTTAATCACATATACGTGGAAAACATTATCGGGAATACCCCTTTGACTTAATGATTCGAATACATCCTTGTTAATATCCCAAACATTATCCAATAAATCAAAACACCCTCCAATTATCCTTATTAAACTCCGATATAAAAAGTCAGGGTATTACTGTAATATCCCGACTTTTTATAATATAATTTAATAAGGATAATTTGAAAGTAATTATAGGTATTGAGATTGTTTGGATATTTACGGGATATTACCAAAGACGTATTCGTAAATTATAACTCAAGAAATTTATTAGGAGATAAATTGTATGTTAAGTTAATGAATTAAATTATTATGTTGGAGAGTGATTAAGTGGAGAATAATTGGATTAATGATTATTATAGGAAGGATTGAAATAATTGGGGATTAATTAGAATTAAAATTGGAGGTTGAGATGAGAACCGGTTCAATCAAACTAGTTCAATCGAACTGGTTCACGCCTGTTTGCTGAAGGCCAATAGAATTGCTGAAGGCCATTCTGCGAAGGGAGAGAGGGAGAGACGAGTGAGAGAGTAGGGAGACGAAGACGAGTGAGAAGATACGATGTGCGAGGGAATCACGACAGGAGTAGCATCCTTGTGGCGGTGCAGCGCTGTCTAACAAGCGAACAGGCTGTGGTCGGCGACTAATTGAGGCACGTTCATCAAAGTTTCTCCTCCTTTGCATTTTCCGTTGATTGGTCGTTGGTTGGAGGCGCGAGGTGGGGGACGAATTGGTGATTCACGATCGTCGGTGGTGTCCTCGCTTTGGCCATGTGGGTGCGGACGAATGCGGATGGCGACCCGTGACCATGGTGCGTCCGAACCCAGTCTGGCCAGTTCGGATCGAACCATTGTCGGCAATGCAGACAACCCCTTAATTTCTACTGGTCTAGAATCGCATTTAAAATACAGAGTGGGGAACTCTATCGGCGGCTTGAGAATTATGGTATTAAGGGAGGCTGTCAAATTGTGTTGTCTAGTGTGTTAAAATACAGGGGTGAGGGGTGCTTTGTGAGATAGAAATTCTCGAGTGATGCTCTCTAGAGTGGAAGACTTGGATTGAAGGCCGAGAAGAAGATGTCCGGAAGCCTCTCCTGCTCTCGGGTCTCTTGGGATTCTCGAGTGCTTCAGGTAACGAAGGCTTCTTGTATTAGTTTTATTAATATTATGAAATTTTAGCCCCCTGTTCATTATTGTTTTAAGGATTTCATAGACAAAAGTATTTATGGAGGTTATGTTTGACTGCTGAGCTTGGCTCTGCTGTTTAATTTTTTATTTCGTTGGAATTATTTGTCCATTGGTGAAGCTCTTGATTTATTTATGAATGTCTCAAATGATATGCATTGCCAATGGTACTGGCTGTTTGATGGATGAACACTCTCTGTTGGTTAAGCTTGGTGATTTCAATTGGATATGTTATTATGTTGGTATTGCATTAAGTGATATAGTGGTGAAGGAGAAAGCAATTAAGTGTATTGGGATTATGATATTTCGATAAGTAAATTAATTAGGATTTTTGGTTTAGAAGCCGTTAAGATTAATGAGTTTTTGAAATAAAGTTTAGAATTTGTGATTATTAACTAATTGGCTATTTAATTATCTCTAAAGGTATTGGAGTGGAAGAATTTATGTGCTGAATTTCTATGGAAGTTAGGTAAGGAATTGGGTAGAGTCTTGGTCGTCAAAGCCCTACCCACAAGTAGAGTCATGCTTGTTTCCTTGTTTGAATTCTTCATAGGTTTCCTTGTTTGAATTCCATGAAATCCTCTTGTTTGAACTCTATGATTGCGACTCTTATTGATGCTTGGTTGGAATAAATTATTGTGTATTTGATACACAGTCTTGTAAAGAAATTAGTATGGAGATATACCTAATGAAGGTGAGAAAATGATAGTTCAATTGTTGGCTACGTTTTTATCTCCTTATTGCTCTTAGTTGATTTTAAAAGCTCATAACTCTCTTTTAGAATGCTATTCGGTTTTCATTTAGTTCTTATTAAAAGTTTGTAATTATATATCGAGTTGTCGTTTGGTTATAGCGTAGTTGTTAAATGCATTGTTTGATCTCTATAGTTGTTGTGTTTTAATTATAATATTCATTTTCCTATATGCAGCAAATCCTCGGTAAGTAGTGGTTAAAATCACATTGTGAAATCATATTAGTTTCCTGTTGAATGACAAAGCATGTATATTCGTTTTAATTTTCTGATATAATTGTACTCACTACCAAGTTCTAAAGCACGTATTGTAATATCCCAAATCTTAGTTGAGCTGAAAGCATAGCTTAAGTGATAATTTTGGGATATTAGGAGCTAAGTTGGACAAGTAAAAATATTGGTCAAGAGAAATGCAATTGGAATAAGTGAATTATGATACCCCGTTAGGTTTATAGTTAGATTATGAGAATAATTGAAGTCAAATGGAGAATTATTTAGTGATACTTGAGTTTTAATTGGACGATATCAAATGGATTGATAGTAAATTGAAATAGAAAGAGAAGATGTATTTGGACACATTTGGATATTATAAGGTTGAAAGTATATAATTTATACTATATTGGATTTAGTGAAGGATAATGTGAAGAGAACGACGTTGCATGCGTTTAGACATCAATGGGTTGTCTGTTAATGTCAACGCGTCGCTGGAACTTCTCAAGATGGCGTTGAACGCGTTTGGACATCGAAGGGGTTGGCAACCATTGAGTGAGTTAGTGCTCATTATGAGTGGAGTTCCATAACCTTTCATCTTCAGTGAATTAATGATGAAGCTACTGGAGTTGCCTATAAATAGAAGAGAGTGGCAAGGTGAGTTCAAACAAGGAGAAGAGTGGCGTTACTCTGCCGATTTTTGCAGACGTGTGTGAGGTGCTTCTAAATCTCTGTTGTTTTGAGGGTTGAAGTTTCGTTAGGAGATTTGGAGAATTCAAAGAAAAGGAGAGAGAAGGGCGATGGTTGTCTAAGGAAAGAAATTGTGAGGGTTTGTTGTTTGGAAGATAAGTGAACCTTGAGGATTTCTTGACAAAGGAGATAAGATTTTGAGGAGAATACTCAAGGTATGCATTGATTATTCTTTGGATATTGCATGGAAAACACAAGTTATTATTTATGTTTAGATTTGATTTCTGCATGAGATAAATATATAGAAATTGGTTGGTGATATGAGTTTCATCACGGTTATGTGAGATAGTTGATTTAGTTAGTTACTAAGTGGGATTATTTTGATAATATTATTATTGATCATGACCGTGAGGGATTAGTAGACTGTGGCATAAATGAGTTTTATTATGTGGAATTTTGGAGGAAGTAATTATAGGATTAAAGATTGTCGTTGTTGGATAAAGTAATTGTTGGAAGATAAGGTTCTTTAATAGTTTGGAAATAATAGGAAGTTATCCATTATGTATGTATGTATAAGCATGTTAGTAGAAGCTAGGGGATTTTATTGGAGATTTATTATTAATAGCTATGTGTATTAATAACGGATAGGTTTTGTGAAGGAAATTTAAAGTGTTAAGCCATTAAATCTAAGGATTTCAGGTACGTGCTATTGTATGTTTTTTGTCCGAAAGGACTTACATTACGGGAAATTGTTTGATGTTTTTTCATTAAATGCATAAATTATGTTATTGTATGGAAATGTATGTTGTTTGCATGTTTATTTAGTTCTTTAGATAGGACGAATCACGTTTTAACGATACGATTAAGGAACACGTTAGATAGGATTTTATGTGCACGACCACGTTAAGACGTGAAATTATAAAGTACACGAAAATGAAATGCACGTAAACAACTGTGGACCGGTTTAATACGCCTGGCACAAAAATCAAGATAAGTTATGTAATTGTGGACCAGTTAGATACGCCCGACACATATATCAAGTAAACGACTGTGGATCAGTTAGATACGCCTGACACAGATATCAAGTAAACGACTGTGGACTAGTTAGATACACCCGGTACAAATATCAAGTAAACGATTGTGGACTAATTTGATACACCCAGCACAGAAGTGAACTATGGTCCAGTTGGAAACGCCCTGCACAGATGTTTATATGGTCCAGTTTGATGTGGCCGGCATATAAATAGTAAACAAATGTTTATATGGTCTGGTTTGATACGCCCGACATATAAACAGTAAACAGATGTTTATATGGTCCTGTTTGACATGCCCGACATATAAACAGTAAACAAATGTTTTTATGGTCCGGTTTGATACGTCCGGCATATAAACAATAAACGGATGTCTATATGGTCCGGTTTAATATGCCCGACATATAAACAATGTTTATATGGTCCGGTTAGATATGCCCGAAATATAAACAGTAAACAGATGTTTATACGGTCCAGTTTGATACGCCCGACATATAAGCAAAATGAAATAACGATATAAGACATTAACAGTAAAAGAGAAACGAAATAAGAACTTATGCAATGTTATAGAAATTGTATGTGAATTTTATATTTTACGTTTATATCACATACTGAGCGTTAGACTCATAGTTAAGTCCCATTGATATAGGTAAGGAGCATATGAATGGATAAAGCTGTTAATGGACGTAGCTGATGGAGTGTTGCAGTGTTGATGTTTGTGCTGTTGGCGACATTGACTTGTGGTTGTGGTTCACAGAAAGGAATAAATGTTTTAAAGACTTTTAAGTATTTTATGATTTGAAATAAATTTTTTAAGTAATGTTTTTATTTAAACAATGGGTTTATGGTATTGAAAATGTAAAGGACTTCAACTATGTGTTTTGTATGTTAAAACTTCCACTGTTTATTACTCTAGGGTTTTATTAAGCAAGGGTTTTACGATGGTTTTAAAGAAAAGAAAAATTTATACGGAAAAAGGTTACGGGATGTTACATGTATGTTCCTTTCAATTCTCTATCAGATTTCGTTAATTCTCTGTTAAATAGTAAAGCATGTATACTCGTTTTAATTCATTGTCATATTTCGTATCTGCTGACAAGTTTAAAAAGCATGTATGCACATTTTTATTCGCTATTTATATTATTGTTCGTTTCTTATTCTCGCTGTTCGTAATTTAATTAGTTCTCTAATAGTTCATTAATTAATGCTCAATAGTTTTTAGTCGTTGAAATTCTGTGCTTTAGTTCTCTAGTTCATTCCATTGTTATTCTGGAATTCTTGGTAGATTAGAATTGTGAACTTATGGAATGGATGATATTTATTCATAGTTTTATTTCCCGTATCATCATCATGCATCATGATAATAGAAACCCTAGGGGATACCACGAATGGGTTGGTATTCATATTGCGAGAAGAAAAGAAAAGAAAGTAAGGGAATTGGGGGTTAGGGAGGTAGTTCGGATCTAACCGGTAGACTCGTATAGAACTTTACCCTTCCAACATTGGGTTGTGGGAGCTTGTCTACTCTAGGGTGTTAGATGCTGATACCCCACCACTCTCCCTACCAGGATCCTCCAATCTCCCAACTCGACCTATGAGTTTATGATATGTAACCATGAGTAAAGAACAGTTTGGGGCGGATCCCATTCTGACATAATGAGTTAGAGGCATCTGTATTGCATAACTCAATTCCTTACTAAGCTCTTGGGCTTATAGGTTACTTGTGGTGTAGGTGATCGTGATATTACAATTAATTTAAATAGGAGCGGTTGTTGAAGGATTTGCACGTGCGAGCGTTGTGATTGGCCAGGCTAAAGACATAAAGAGAAAAATGGTTATGTAAATATAAATGTAATCAGTTGCCTATTATTCCGCATTTAGTTTATTTGAGCTTCCGCTACATTTTCAGAAAGATGATTTATACTTATAGTTTTTCATTGTTTAAATAACGAGTTTAAGAGAAAGAATTTAGCGTTTCGGTTTTAAGAAGAGAACTCTGTTTTCAATTAATGACGAATTAAGTTGTTTTTATAAAAGTTTTAAATTTATCGCATTGTTTTAAGATAAAGAAAAACCAGGTCATTACAATTACACTTAATCCCTGGTTTTTTGATATGTTCATCATTTTCACGTACATGTACCTACACCACAAGTAAGACGTGAGTCTAATGGCCCAATAAGGAAAATGGTTTATGCAATATGATATGCTTCTCTTTAGTTCTTTTGGAATGGGGGCCACCCAAACCAATCTTTCATTACTTTTGTTGGTTCTTTCATTGGTTCTTTACTCGTACATCAAGCTGGAGTGGAGGATTTTCCTCTGGAATTGTATAGTGAATCCGATCTAACCTTTTACTTGCAACTAAGCCCCCGTTCCCGATTAGGGAGGGGGCTTCGCCTAGTTGCAGATTAGACCCGCTACCCATTCCGCCCTCAAACTCCCTTTTCTTTTCTCTTTTCTTCTTTTTCTTCATTTTCTTAACGTTTTTCCTCACATAATGCATATGTGAGTACCACCCAGTGGCACACCCTATTGGTTTCTATTAACATGATGTACAATGCAGTATAATGTAACATTAACAATAATTGCATTGCACATATAAAGAAAGTAAATTACAATAATTGAGTAGCGCATTACATGGAAGTAATTAACCGAAATCGAATAGCGCATGAGAATGAAAGCAAACTGTAATATAATTAATCACTGAGTATAAAAGAAGGTAACAATAATGAACAACGCATATAAGGGAACACCCAATAATTGAATGACAGAATTTAAAAACAAAGCACATAAAAAGACAGTAAGGGACATGCTTATGATCATGCTCAGATTAGTGGATTCTAGTTGATTAACATGATTTTTAGTCTAATCTAATTACACATGCTGAAGTTTACAAAGAGGGCAATAACATTAAATTTTAAAGACATCATAGCACGGTAAAGCAATATGAAAACTATCACTATAGCAAAATAATAATCAATGAAACTCTTTGTTCATTCATGCTTAATTCATTATTCTTTCATCTTCTCTATTATTCTCTAATAACGTAAAGCATCAAATTATGGAGTTTACAGTAAAGGAAATTGCAGTAAAAGACTATACAAAATATTAGCAAAAGAATTTGATGCTACACCGATTAACTGATTACTTGGTTAAACATGCTCGGATTGGTTATAGTTAATTAGTTAATAAACATGGTATAACTTAGTTAATTAACATGCTAAGGCTAATATTATTCTAGTTGATTAAACATGCTAATGAAACATTAGTTAATTAACATGGAAATATTACTCTAGTTAGTTAATTAAAATTGATAATTACTTACTAATTAAACATGACATAATATAGTTAATTAACATGCTAATATTATTTTAGTTAATTTTTGTTAATTAAACATACTCATACAATTGTTATTCTAGTCAATTTACATGCTCAAGAAAGAATTGTAATAATTTTAGATGATTAAACAACATGCTCTAATTAATTACTCTTGGTAGTTATCCTAGTTAATTACATGCTCATGATTCTAGTTAGTTATCCTAGTTAATTACAGGCTCAAGGAAATAGTCTAATGGATTAAACATGCTTAGCTAGTTAGTTAACATGTTTAGTTATTTAAACATGCTTAGAATTCTAGTTGATTAAACATGCTTGTTACAAAGGTTATTCTAGTTAATTAGACATGTGAAGTTAATTAATTAGACAAGCTTGTTAATTAACTAAACATACTTGATTTAATTATTCTAGTAACTTAACAATAGCAGGATAATATAAATTAAATGTTACAGCAAGTAGAACAATAATAAGTATTCACAGAGTCATCATAACGAAGGAAATCATAACTCATTCATGTTTAACATCGTTAATCATTCTATAGAGACTATCATTCAAGCTCACCATTCTACAGAGACAGTAAGCATTTATCAACTCTATGTCAAAAGTAAAGCAATAAATTACAGTAAAGGAATTGCAGTAGAGGAAATTCAAGAATTAACACAGAATATCAACAACAAAGGAACACACGCACACTACTTGTGGGTAGGGCTACCACTAGCCAAGACACTCCTAAGTCCTTACCCTAATGAAAGAATCAACTCACAGACAGCACTCCATAGCACACTCCTCAGCTCACGGTCAGCACTCCAAGCATCACAAAGTTTCACCTTCACTCACTGGAAGAAGCTCACAATTGTAAAAGGAACTCACACGGACGAACTCCACTTACAGAACGCATGAGTAGCACTGGAGGAATTTCATTTTTGTTTACAAGCAGCTAACACTCATGGGAAGAAGACTCTCTCGCTGGAAGGAAATTGAAGTAGAGGAAATGGCAGACGAAAAAGAAGAAAAAGGAAGGCTAAATCACAAGCCATACCTGGAAGGGACATACTTACTCTGTGCGGAATGGAGGAGGCATGGGCGATGTGGGCTTCAACATGGGAAGGGTCGACTCTTGTTGAGGGAGTGAGATTTTAATTGCTAAACACAAACTTCTATTATTTTAAACCCTAATTTCATGCAGCTCTGGGATGTTTCGGACACGAGGGTTCGTCCTGGCCTCGTCCTCATGAGTCTGAAAGTCACTATTCCTAAGGCAGAATTTCACATTCGGACGAAGGATGGCGTCCCAACCCTCTTCCGCATCGTCCAAAACCGCTATTCAGAGACGATATGGCATCCACATTCAAGCGCCTGCACTCGTTCGAAAGTGTCCAGAAATCGGACAGATTCAAAACGACTGTGTCTGCATCCGTCCGCCTTCGTCTCTTTGAAATCACCATTCGGACGTGATATGGTATTCGTATTAAGCATTCGCTTGCCTCCAAAACTATCCAGGAATTGGACAGATTCAAATCATTAGCGTTTGCGTGCGTCCGCCGTCGTCCGCATGCATCCAAAACTCGGCGACACAGGTAAAGTTAGGACGTAAAATCACATCCCGAATCGTCCCAAGAATTGCAGACGACATTTATGGTTCCCATGTTGTCCGCATGCATCTGTATCTCCATAAATCCAGCTTTTCCGTCATGTTTTCCTACTTAACTTTCATCGCATAATACTTTCCCCACAAATACACGTCACGATATAACACGTATAGATACGCAATGTATATAGGAAAAAGGCTATCGAGATATTACAAGTTCGCCAATAGCACAAAAGGCTGAACACCACAATACTCCATCAATTGCATCCTCTATAATCTTTTATCCAACCATATGCTCCTTACCCACATCACAAGACTTAAACTATGAGCTTAAGACTCAGTAAGTGATATAAATTATGCAATTCTCATGCTATGCAACTTTTATAAAATATATGAAGTTTTTGTTTCCATTTTCCTTTACCATTACCTTGACTTTAACTTTACCGTTAACTTCACTTTAGTTCCACTTACCAATACAGGCGTTGGAGATGTCAACTTGACAAGGTAGAGTGGCACCATATGTAACGACCCGATTTTTCGTAAATCCTTTAAAATTCGTTAAATTTGAACTTTTGTAAAACTCTTTTAAAAATGATATCAGAGTACGACACTAAACCAGACTGCTAGTAACCATTCGTTAAACTCCTTATGAAAACCAATTAAAATCATTGCGGAAGCGTTATAAAATCATTTGTTTAAAACGTTGCGGAAGCGTAAATAAATCTTTTAAGGAGGAAATACTGCATTTAATAAGTGAAACTGACAATTAAAAACCATTTAATTACAGCCGTGAATCTTTGTCTGGCCAGCCACGAGTCTCGAGCATGCAAATCTTTCTTCCCTGCTTTATTATTTGTTCATTATCTACTTATTATCTGTTCATCATTGTACCTACACCACAAGTAATATGTGAGCCTAATGGCCCAGTAAGGAAAATGATTTAATGCAATCATGATATGCCTCTCTTTAGTCCTTTTTGGAATGGGGGCCACCCAAACCAATTCTAACATTATGTCATTCATTCATTCATTACTTTACATTCCTTCATTTATTCATTACTCGTACATCGAGCAAAAGATTGGAGAGTTCATAGGGGATGACATAGTCGATCGGATATAACCTTTTACTTGAAGCTAGGCCCCCGTTCCCAACACAGTAGGGGGCTATGCCTAGCCGCATACTGGACCCGCTACCTATAAGCCCCCCAACTTACCATTTCTTCATTTTCTTAACATTTTCCCTCACTTGTGTATGTGCGAGTACCACCCCAAGATGGCACTTCATATTGGGTTTCTATTAACAAGATGTATGATCATACATTCTCACTCTGGCATGATGCATGATGCATTACAACATAGCATTATCAGAAATTGAAGTGCGCATAAAGAAAGTAACTGAATAGCATGAATTGAAAGCAAACTGAAATTGAAAGCGCATATAAATAAAGTAAAGCATAAAATAGAAAGAAATAATTGCACACAAAAGAAAACATTGAATTGAAACAACGAATGCATACAAATAAAGGGATGGTATGGTAAGCATGCAAGTAATCTATTTAATAGAGACATGCATAAACACAATTAATGGAAACACGCTTGTAAATTGGTAATTCTTATTCTAGTTGATTACGCATGCTTTTATTCTAATCAATTAAGACATGCTATAATTATAATTACATACTCTAGTCCAGTTAATTACTCTAACCAATTTACATGCTTAAGGGAGATACGATTAACATTCTAGTTAGTTATCCTAATTAACTTACATGCTCAAAATAGAATGGTGAATAAACATGCGTAAACATGCTTTTAATAGTTTAGTACACGTGCATAGCCATTTAATCAAACATGCTCAGGTTGGTTATAATTAATTAACTAATTAAACATGACATAACTTAGTTAATTAACAACATACTACTAATTTGCTCAATGGTCAATTACATACTTTTATCTTAGTTAACTAATCATGCTCAAATCATGCTTGATTTAATTGACATGCTCATCTCTAATTGATTACGTTAATTGACATGTTAAAGGTTATTAACAACTAAACATGCTACTAATTTCCAGTTAGTTAATTTAATTAAAGATGCTAATTAGTTAATCATACTAATTACATGCTATGCTACAATTATTCTAGTTACATGCTCATACTTAATTATCGTTAAATAGTTAACTACAATAAATTGATTAGTTGAATCAACATACTCAAGGGTTAGCTACCAATTAACCATTTAACTAAACAGGTTCGAACTAAGCATTTGCGTTAACCATTCACTACCCCTTTAACATTTTTCATTTCTTCATCAAACTAGGCATTTGTATCACGTAACAGACATTAAAACAAAGCTAAACAACAAAAGGAAAATATCACAGAGCAATAAAAACAACACAGAGCAACAAGAACAAAGGAACAAATATCATTCAAGGGATTTATCACCTAAAAACTAACTAACAACAATAATCAGTAGCCATTTCAAGAACTAACGTAAACTCACGCACACCCACTTGTGGTGCAGGGCCTCCATAGGCCAAGACACCCCTAATTCCTTACCACTAATGAAGACACAGAGTAGGGACATCACTTCTCTACACTCAGCAGCTTCCACCTCACAGCAGGGAGCTTCACAGTAGCTCACTCATGGTTTTACACTTAGCTCACCACTCAACCACACAACTCATATACACTCAGAAGATCACACACAGGAACTCCCTCGCAGGTCTCTCTCTCGCTCTCTAGAATTCCTCTGTCGCAGAAGGAAACTCAACATAAGACAAATGGGAAGGAAGGGTGGGAAGGCTTTACCTTGAAGAGGGAGTCGTAGGCCTAGGGGACAGTGTAGCTGGAGGGTAAGGAGGAGGGGATGGCTCTTGGCATGGGCCTTGCATGGGGAAGGCGGCTTTATCATCCAAGGAGGGGGAGGGTCGAATCGTGTCTCCCAGGGGCGTAATAAATTTCTAAACGACAATGATTTCTAATTATTACCCCCAAAATTACGCAGAACTGGGTTATTTCGGACGAGTATGGATGCACTGGTCTCGTCCGCATTCATTTGCAAGGCTAAAATCTCACAGGTTAACTCGTGGCTTCGGACCAGAATAGGCGTCCCCATCCATATCGTCCGCAGATGAGATTCAGATGCGAAGTGGCGTCCGCACGTGGCATCCGCAGGTGTCCAAGAAATGGACATAGGCAAAACGGACGAGGTCTTCCCATGTCCGCTGTCATCTAGACTCGTCCGAAATCCCAAGAGTTTGGACAGATTCAATGCGGACAAAGTAACTCGCGTCCGCATCATCCGGGAATTTGTCCAAAACTCCACTGCACCGTGAAGTCAAGACGTGAAATCTCATCCTGAGTCGTCCCAAGGCTAAGTGGCGCTGGACAATGCATTTGCGGACGATACAACCTGTCTGCAGGCATTTGAAAACACCTTGGACAGATTTCCTTCACTTTTTCTCACTTAACTTCTCTCCTATAGCATTTTTCCCATCAATAAATGTCATAAAATAAAACATATCAACACGCAATGTACTATATAGACTATCCCGTAAATTAATTACATCGCGTGTACAGGAAAAATGTAACTGACATACCCCTAGACTTAACTCTCTAGAACGTCATTGGTAATACCCCGATAATTGTCCAACTGAAAAAGTTGGGGTGTTAGACCATATGGCCCACGTGGGGGAGCCAACTTAAGAACACACACCTCACAACGTCTAGTTATGTTTATTTATTTCTATTTTTATTTAATTTCAGTTACCCATCCTGGTATTAGAGATGTCAACTTGACAAGGTAGAGTGATACCTAATGATCCACATAGGGCAGCCAACTCAAGAACCCCAGCTCTTCACTCATATTTATGTTTATTTCCATATAATGTCTGTTTCATTTCTAAAACATATGCATAAAACTGTTTTCGCATTTTGTCAAAACATGATGCATGAATGCACATGAACACATACAATTTAACATATACTAGCATGTCCTCAATACAACCTCAAAGCATGATCAAAATCCTTAACTTAAAGAACTTAAAGTCTAATAAACACAACATCAAAACATCAAGCAATCATCAAGTATTACACCCTCAAACAATAGCAAGATCAACCGCCTAATCATCCATTAAACACAATAAAAATCCAATTCCTATTCTTTTGTGACGTAGGCCAATAAGGCAACAAACATACAATATCACTTACCTGGTGGTCTTCAATGGAATTCAACACTTATTCTTATCTTGCTTATCTTCCCGAGTATTCACACCTTCAAAGTTAACAAAACTCCCAACAATGACTAGTTTATATATATACACACACCAAGGATGCATACAACTAAGATTTTCTCTACTTTCTCATGTACTAAACTATCCAAAATTTTCAGACCTATTTCCTTCTTTAATTTGTTTTGAGATAACATGCATATTTGAGCTTTCATTCTCCATATCCAATCAACCAACTACTACCCTCATCAATATTCAGATTCAACAAAATTTAACAATCAGTAACAAGAAATGGAGAACGTAACTTTAAGAAACCAACTCTAACAATGTCCATCAGCAAAACATTTCCTCAACCCATTTTCATCTAGTTATGTCACACAATAGAATAGCAGAACAAAGAACCAATTCAACAGAGAGCTCTTCCAACTTTTCAACATTCTTTCACAATGATAATAGGGCAAGAACAAGCAGCATAACATCAAAATTCATCCAAAAAATAGAAAGCATCTCACAAAACTCAAATAAGTAGAGAAAATCATTGGGAATTGATATGCCCCAAAATGCAAGAAGTCAACACAAAGGCAAGATTAGCAATAGGTTAGTTATAATCTAACCACTCCCAATGAAACAACATCAACTTTCAATGCATACAGCCAATAAGTCCCAAATTTAGAGGAGATTTAAATACGTATGGAAACAGGGGACCTCCAAATTTCACGCTAAAAACGTAACAAGAAGCTACTCGGTCTAGGAATTAGCTAGCTTTAATGTGACCACTCCCAATGAAACGACTTCAACTCTCAATGCATATAGCCAATTGGTCTCAATTTTGGAGGAGAATTAGAGGACACAAAGAAATAGGGGCCCTAAAAAAAAAAACTGAATGCGGCTGATTCAATAAAGAGTTGCACAAAAACAATCCAAACGATCTTCAATCAACAAACAATCCTTAATACTTGAAGAACATTCAGAGATCTTTCAAAATCTAGAATAACAAAATGAGATACTGTAAAAATTCAGAGAACGAGTTGAAAATGCCAAGCTAGTCCGCTAACCTTCAAACTACTGTAGATAGCAACTCAATCAGACCTCTTTAAGAGATCACTCCACCTTGGTTTTGTTAGGTCTTCTAATTCGCCATGCCAATGGACACCGCGAAGGGGAGATGCTGGGAGAATTAGCACAAAGTCTTCTCTTCAAGACCGAACAAGAAATAATGAAAGAAAACTTGTTAGTGATTGATCCGCAGGTGAGCTTGGAACAAAACACCGAGAAGGTTTTGAGAGGGAACTAAAAAATGCAGCTTCATGCTTTTAGGGTTAGACTAATCTGCCTCATTAAGATCCCATTAGGAGGCTAAGTATCCCCTCCCCCCCTAGGACGCTAAGTATCCCCTCCCCCCCCAAAGGAACCCTAATTCATAATTACAAAAATACCCTTATATCCAACTTTGGGCATGAATGCTTGGCTAACATGCTAGCCGAGCATTCCAACAAAAACCCAATTGAACAAATTGTATTTTAATGAAATATAAACATAATCAACATGTCAAGTATAAAAATAGATAATTTACCTACTAGAGGGTGTCGATAACTTCGGAGTTGTGAACCTCCAAATTGTAGCGGTTATTGTGGTCTTGCCAAGAGGGAGCTTCAAGGTCCCAAATGATCATATACCTAGGTGCTTCTGTGTTCTCATGCCTAGGTTCATCTCCAATTCCCTTAAGTTTATTTTTCACCTGCAAAATAAGCAGTTGTTAGATGAACAATGAGCCTCTTGGCTCATACTTGGGTTGTAAGGTCTTGGGGTGCATCATCCTCCCTGGGTGAATGAGGATTTGACCTCAAATCCGAGGCTTGACCATCTCTTCTTTTTTGCCTATCAAAAATTTTTCCACCCGGATCAAAGGGAAAAAATTTGTTTACTTCATGGAACAATTCCTTCACATAAGCTTGTTCATCCATTCTAAAATATATATGTTTAGCTTGAACTTCATTTCCCTTGTCCATTGAATTTCTACCAACCTTATGCATAGGCCTCACTTTCTCGGACAACCTATAATTGATTTAAACCTCTACAACCATGAGTGATTCTTCATGCATGTGTGAGCAAAAGAAAAATTTCCACCAAGTCTCACAAAACTTCTTTTCTCCAAAGTAGTGTGTTAGGTCCCCACCTTGAACTACAATCACCGTGGATTTTAGGAGTTCACTTGTGGGTACACTAGGATTGCCATCTTTCAAAAAATGGTATTCTATTGGATCATACCCATCCCTAAGCTCCTTAATGTATAAATAATTCCAAGGGCCAGAACCTTTATCTTCAACATGCAGCCTTTTAATCCAACAAAATCCAAAAGGCTTAGCATTCAACTCCAACAAGAGGGAGTACCTTGGTTTTAGTGCACCAGTCAATAATGTCGTCTTTTGTTTCTTGCGTTTTATGAATTGAAGAAAGGCTTCAAAAACATCCTTCCACCTTGGTATCCTTTTATAGGGTTTTTCTTCACCTTCAAGATTTGTAAACACTAGAGTCTCCCTTTTTATGCATATCTCCACGGGCACTTGGTATTTGTAGTCGAAAAATGCTACAATTTCTTCTTTAGCCACTAGGATCCACCATGGTCTCCAAATAAAAATTTTCAACTATTCCCATTGAAGACATGTTGAAACAAGTCCCTCCATCAATTTTAACGACCCAGTTTTATATAAACTTTTAAAAATGCTTTAAATTTAAAACTTTTATAAAACAACTAAAATCTTTATTAAAACCTTCTTAATTAAATTAGAGTGCTTCCCTAACAAGTCGGACTGTTAAAAACCATTTCCTTAGGCTCGTTATGAAAATCGTTCTAAACAATGGAAAACCATAGTTATAAAATCATTTCTCAAAACATAGCGGAAGTGTAAGAAATTCATTTAAGGAATACTTAAAAAATAATTACGTGTTAATCACAAATTACTTTTCTCTTTTACTTTCCTTAGCCTAACCAGCCACACGTCCCACCCGTGTAAATCCATCATGAACTGCTCCATGATTTGGTCATCATTTTCTCGTGCGTATACCTACATCATTAGCAAACTGTGAGCCCGAGGCCTAGTAAAAAATGAGATATGCAGTATGATCATGCCTCTCTTTAATTCTTTTGGAATGGGTTCCGCCCCCAAACCAATATTTTCTTTACATTTTGTTCATTCTTTTATAATTCGTACGTCGAGCGGGAGATTGGAGGAACCCATGTGTGATGGTATAGTTTGATCGGCTTCTAACCTCTTGCGTGTGGCTAGTCCAGTTCCCGATAAGGTAGGGGTGTAGCTTAGCTACCAGACTAGATCCGAACTACCCATCTGCCCCCCAACTCCCCATCATCTTTTTCTTTCATTCATTTCGTTTATCATTTCCCTCACATAATGCATATGTGTACCAACCCCAAAGGTGGCACTTCCTATTTGTTTCTATTATCAAGATGCATGTTGATACAGTATAACATAATGAAATGTAAACAACAAATATCAATGAATAGCAGTAATTAAAAGCAAATAGAAGAATGAATATAGCAACGAATTGAAACAACGAATGACATGCTTGAATTTGTAGAAGATAACAGTAATAGAAACGTCAATAATCTAGGCATGCTTGGCATATTAAAGAAAACAAGAATATTCTAAGCATGCTTGGCAATTAAAAGAAAACAACAACGACATAGACGTGCTCGACAATTTAACAGAAACAATAAGATACAGACATGCTTAGTAATTCAAAGAAAACAATTATAATAAAGGCATGTTTGGCAATTTAAAGGAATTGATAATGATGCAGACATACTTGGTAATTTAAAGGAAAATAATAACAATATAAAGGTGCTTAGTAATTTAAAGGAAATCTAAGGGAAACCAAACGATAGAGATTAAGGCAACAACGTGCGAATAACATAGGCCTAACAATCAAAGCAACATATTACGTAAGCAAACAATTAAAAGAAAGACAATGCTAATGGTGTAGGGCCTCCACAGGCCAAAAACTCTACTCAATTTCTTACCTCAAAGCTTTATCGCGTATTCGTACTTAATCTTTATCCTTCTTTTCCTTTTCAATACCTTCATAATTAAAAACATTGAATTATTAGTCTTAATCAATTAATCAACTTATTAATATCTTCTATCCTTAATCAATATACGTCGATTACTAGAGTTCCTACACGAAACCGCTTCGACAATATCAGCTTAATTAATTAATCCCAATTGATAACGTCTAAAAACTAGGTTTAATACATGGTGAAGACCAACTTAATTCCATCCACAGATTACATCCAATATTGTCCTCAACAAACAATGACCAATCGACAAAACAATCTACTTCAACAGTCATATTTCACTAATCAACATTCATAACCAAAACTGTAATTTAACAACTCACTTCACATAACAAGACGTCACACAATATTTATCCAGGGCATCACAACCAAATCCCATACAGGGCATGCTCTACCAACATCATTCTCAGAGCATAAAACTCAACAGTATACATCCAATGTACACACACCAACAGAAAACATTAATAACACATCAATATCCACAATTACAGAACTAAATCTTAAAGTAACAGGGCAATATTAGAACTCAAACACAAAACATAGAATCCATTTCCAACAGTTGATCAATATTTCCTCTTTTTTTTTTACTCATCAAACTAACCTATAGCTTAACTAAAAACAAACATTTCCTCACCAGAAGGCAAGAGCAGACCCAAACCAATCCTACATTCCTCACCCTTCACTCGGCTTCCAGCTCCGGAACACCCTCGGCCTAACAAGGAAAACAACAGAACATAATTCCATAATCCATAAAATCATTGAAGAGAAGGTGTCATCATACCAGAGACAGCCGAGAATAGCTAGACCGTGAGTTGTAAGTCCAATCCACTTCACTGCTTCCCTCACACTCACTTCTCCTTTTTAGCTTTCTTCCTTCTTTTCTCCGGAAGCTCTCAGACTCCACAATACCAGAGAGCCCATCTCCTCACACTCAGCCATTCCTCCTCTCCTCAGCACACCTGAGGGTTTTCTCAATGCCAGAACACCCCACTCTTCTGTCTCCAATTTCCCCGAGTGGTTCTCCTTATCCTGCCTCTATCACAACCATACTCTGACCAACACCATACCTCACCATACCTCCCTCACGGTGCACTGTTAGTTCACCAGGACAAGTCAAACTGGTTCGAACAACAAGCTGGACCACAGGCCTTCGGCCATTCCAACACAAACTGCCAGCTCTACCATCGACCCGAGGTCACCAATCACTACCTCACCATCGCTAACCCTTGCCGTTGCCATCCATCATCGTCGTCGTGCCTCACCGAGAACCCAAAATTGGTAGAACGTTGACGCCTGACACTGTCCTGACCAGACCAGCTAGCCACAACCCAAAATCTCTAGATGCCAGTTGCTCACCATTTGCCGGATGACACATACCCGAGCTTGAGCTCGAGCTTTCCTCTCTCACGTTGTCCCTCCCAATCGCCCATTCTCTCCGTCGTTCTCTCATTCTCCCTCTCTGCTCTCTCTGTCACGAAATGGCAAAAGGCTAGAAAAAATCTCTCCTGCGCAGAATGGCCCCTAACCTTTCTAATTCTTTTTGTTTTCTCCCCAAATCGGTTCACAGCGTGAACCGGTTTACTCTCCCCTTTCATCCAAATTCTCATTATTTTAATCCTTTAATTTATTAAATCCTTCCCCACAAATTTTCTCACATTTTAATTCCACATAATCCAAATTCCTTTTTCTCCTTTAACTAAAAATCGTATACGTATAAATTTTCGGACCGAGCTGAACCAACCCGATTCGAACCATTATTCTCCTTCAGAATTACGATTTTGAATTTAGGGAAGCGTCCGCGTCTTTGTCCGCGATCATCCAAAAAGTCCAATTACTTGTACAGATTCAAACTCTTCTCGTGCGTATGCATCCGCACTCGTTCGCATGCGTCGAAAAAGTTCTAAAATCAGGGCAGATTCAAAACCTCAACGTCTGCCATCATCTGTGATCACCCTAGCTTCGTCCAAAAAGTTGAGCTACAGAGAATTAGGATGCAAAGTCTCATCTCGCATCGTCCCTAAATGTAGGAGATGATGTGCAATACGTTTTCGGATGCAACTCCACATCCGTGTGTCGTCCGCTATCGTCCAAATATGTAAAACACATAGTCCAAGGTAATTTCCACGCTTAATTTAATGACCCAATAAAATACCCCTTCTTCCAAATTAATATTAATTATCGTCAAATAAATTCATTAAATTATAATTTTACGAACACGCCATTGAAATACCTCCATAATTATCCATTTAATTGAAATATCCCGAATTACTTTCCAATTATCTTTATTAAATCCCAATATAAAAAGTTGGGCTATTACACCAATGGTCATAGGGCTAATTTGATCCATGTTCAAGCATTGGCTACAACAAATTTGCTTCTTTGGAATTTCGTCTTGGGTTCGGAGAGTTAGATTCTTTTGAAGCACTATATGGAGTGTAATGACCCAGTTTTTATTTACTTAAAAATACGTGAAATTTAAAACTTTCTCTTTTTTAAAATCAGAGTATCCTTTTTCTATAAAAAAACCCGAGCATTAAAACTCTTTATTTAAAACATTTATTAATTTCAGAGGAAGTAATGAACATCCTTTTTATAAAATGCAGCGGAATTTAAAACAAATCATTAAAGAATAATTTACAAACCATTTTACAAATCATTTCCTTTTAAAACTCTTTAGCCCAGCCAGCCAAAAGATCCACCCGTGCAAATCCTTCATCAACTATCTTTAACCTGTTCTCCTATTTTCGTACAATACGTACATCACAAGACCTAAACTAATGAGCCTATTGCTCAGTAAGTGATATAAGAAAATAAAAAGCAGATATGATGCTTGATCATGCGATGCATTACAGAGGAGAACCGCATCTCATCTGTAAGTCGGGACGATGGATAAGTCAATTGCTCTCATGCCTTAACCTATGGTTCCGACGAGGAACCACGCCAATAGGGGTGTCACCATGAGCCATACCCAGTCATTTTGTTAAAGACGTTGGGGGTTTCAAAACGGGGTAAAGGTGAACCCTAGCTTCCACATAGCTAACTCTAAACCTACCACTCCCAATGTGGGAGGACTACTACCGTATGGAAGTGTCACCGATCACCCGAACCCCCACACACCTATTTACATTAATTAAGTATGACATACAATATGCCTATGAGAATACCGATAGTCCTATATGATCGTACAAATGTCTAATAAACATATCATTAAAAGAACATACAACATGCAAATCCTAACTCTTGCGATGTAGGGTCCAAAGACCAAAACTCAGTAAGTATCAACTTACCTGGCGTCCTCGTGCGATAATGTCATACACCTTAGTACCTTCAAAACCATTTAATAAACTATCATCTAAATCTCAAATTACTAACTTCACCTTTTACTGCTCAGTCTCATAATGATTTCTAAAGAGGCAATAATTAGACTGATAACCAATTCCCACAGCAGAGTAAAGAACCATTTAACTCTTTCTTTAACATGGAATAGTGAATAATTTATAAAGCCAACTTAATTATTTAGCAACCTCGAAATAACGATTCCAATATCTTAACACGTGCAACAGAATAGCAATAATCCACAACAAGTTTCTCATTCCATCAATGTGACAAGATAATACAAAGAATTTACTTCACATAACTGAATAGTATTCTATTACCGTAACTTATAAACAACAACAGTGCCAGAACCATTGTACTTAACAGCTTCATACAATACCTTTATTATCCAACTTAAACAATCAACATCTTCCATACATTTATTTTATCAATGCTAACAATCAACACTAATTTAATAGTGTAGACACCCAACAATACTGCCACCCATAAACCTACCAACAAACACAGCATAACATCCATTACTTCACAACGTTCAATAACTACACTCAACAAAACCATAAAATCAAAGAACCATTTCTATTAACAAGGCATGCTCCACCAACATTTCTTTGTAACTCAAAAGCAACCATTAAAACAGAGAGCTAACATTTCATCAACAGGAACAGAAGCAATAATTTCATCAAGGCAAGGCACCCACCTATCACATATCACACTTATCTTTCATCCTTCATTTTTAAGATAAGTAAATTCATAAAGACCATGAAAGGAACCTCCTTACCTGAAGAATTTGGGAGACTCGAGAGCAACTTCTCACTTCCACTTCTTCTTTCCTTTCCTTCTTCTGCTTTCCCATTGCTTCTGTTTTCTCACTGCCTCACACACAACACAAATCATAAATTACACAATCCACAAGACTTTAATCTTCATAGAATCTGTCGACAGAACCTATCCAACAGACCACATTCACAACATGATGTGCCCCAAGGCCCTATCACACGGAGTCGAGCCAAGAAACTCATTGCTTTCTTAACTAGCTTCTATTTTGCAGGAAATACCAAGATGTGGGATTCTTTGAAAGAGGTACCATAAGACGATAAAGAAGTTCCTTTTCATTTGATCACTTTGGACGGTGCTTCACCAACCTAAACTAGATTTCACATTTGCCATGAAGTGTGGTGACGTGAAGACTACAAATATTATTTACGGTCTTGTTTTGATTCAGTAGAATTAGTATTCTGAACAACAATTTTATTTGGTTTTCTTTTATTGCGTTGTGAGATGCTAGAAAGGTGTGCGATTTGTATAAAAACCACACCCTCATGCCGAATTTTCGTCATTAAGGGTATTTTGGTCTTTCGACCTATTTTGTAATCCTTAGGTTAAATTCCCTCCCTTGGAAGATTGGAGGGTAGTTTTGAATTGAAGATAATTTTTGTGTTTTGAAAACACTTAGCCGCGGCCTCCCCCTCCCCTTAGCGCCGATTTCCTCCATCACCCAAGCAAGGGTTTCTTGAAGCTTCTCAACCTTGCAGTACTTGGGATAATGTTTCTTCCAATCCTTATCTTCGAGGTAAGATTGTAGAGTGGAGACAAAAGAAGATTCCAACCTTGGAGAGTGTTGGTTTTCGGCCAACACCAAAGTCGCCCCTCTTAGTAGGAGGTCCGTGGACTCCATTGTATTTTCTCTTGATTCTTGAAGTTCTTTTATGTTCTTTTCTTAATGCTTGGACAACCTTTGTTCTGGTGATTAAATGCTTGTTATTTGTTGAAGAAGCCTTTTGGGGATTATTGATTGAAGAAGGATATTTTCGGATTATTGTTGAAGTGCTGAATCTGTTTTCTTGCTAGATTGTTGTTATCGCTGATAATAGTACTTGTTTGAGGCCTTTACGACGTTCGTCTCTGTTTGATGTCTTCTAGTGATTTGTTCATGATTAAGTCAGGGAGTTACCCTCCACATTTGGGCTCCATTTGGTGTAGGTAGCTCAAGTTAATCATTTTTGAATCTGCGTTGGTAAATCTGTCTTGCTGAAAACTAATTTCGGGTTGATATTGAATTTGATATATCTCCTAATCTAGAGTGCTTTTTGGGTTGGAATTTGGACACAACTCTTCTGAATATATTAAGTTTATGTCCTCCAAAATACAGCTCTAGTTCACATGTATTTTTATTGACCGTTTTCCCGGAACAGATTTCTTTGAGGCTCTCCATTTGTTTCTTGGAGCCTATCATTTGGTATCAGAGCTGAGTTCACGTTGCTGCTAATATTTTGTCTTACAAGGCTGATTATGAGTACTAGGAGTGGTGCTCAATATCATAATCCACAGGAGATGAGAAATGGTTCGGGTGCACCTCCACCCAAGGGAGATCAAGAAAAAACCGAGCCTTCAATGAGGGAGATGTTCGAAATGATTATGAAATTACGGCAACAAATTAGTTCCTCCGTTAATGATCATGTACGGGGTCCTAGAACTTTGAGACCTAGAAGGAGGATTAGTACTTCAAATGATTCTAGAGGATGGGATGCTAGCTTATATGATGAAGAATGGGAAGACCCTGAAAATTCGGACTCACCAAGTCCTAGAAGAAAATAAAATAGTAATCAAGAAATGAGGCATGTTAAAATTCCCATTCCAAATTTTAAGGGGTCTAGCAATGGAGAAGATTTTCTTGAATGGTCTGAGAAGGTGGATCTTATTTTCGAATGTTACGATTATTCAGAAAAGACTAAGATACTAATGGTGGCTTTGGAATTTTCAGGTTATGCTAGCATTTGGTTGGAAGACATCAAAGCACAACGTCGAAGAGATGGTGAAGGAGAGGTTCATAGTTGGGAGGCCCTAAAAGCACTCATGAAGAGAAGATTCGTACCTCCTCACTAGAAACAAGAATTATTTCTACAGTTACAAAATTTGAGGCAAGCTTCTTTGACTGTGGATGAATACTTAACTGAATTTGAAATATTGAAAATATACTGTAATGTGACTGAACCAATGGAGCAAACCATTGCCCGATTTATCAAAGGCTTACACAAGGAGATTGGTGAAATAGTCGAGTTGCAATCATATGTTACCTTCGTTGATGTGGTACAACTAGCCTTAAGAATTAAAAGGCAAAGAAAAAGGAGAGCAAAGGAGAGTATGACTTGGCCCTTCTCTAAGAACAACACCCCTTCAAGACCGATTGAAAAAGGGGAAAACAAGCCTAGTACCATGAAGAAGAATGAGGAAAAGAAGCCTATGTTTGATACTAACAAGTCTAGATCCCGTGATATCAAATGTTTTAAATGTTTAGAATTCGGCCATATAGCCTCCCAATGTCTGAATGCCAAAGTTATGATTCTTAAAGCCGGTACTAATGAGATAATCAGTGAAGATGAAGAAGAAGGTGTATCCTTAACGGAAGAAGAAGATTTGGAAGAGACTTATTATGCCCCTAAAGGATCCTTACTTGTTGTGATGAAAAGAACTATGGCTATCCAAAATCAAGTTGAGGAATTACAACGGGAGACTATCTTCCATACTCATTGCCAAGTTCAGGAAAAGCTTTGTTCATTGATTATTGATGGTGGTAGTTGTACTATTGTGATATCATCGGAGGTTGTTGAAAAATTGGGTTTGGCTACTTCGGTCCACCCCACTCCTTATCGATTGAATTGGTTGAATGATAAAGATCCCTATCAAGTTTACTAAGCAAGTGAGTTGACTTTTTCTATTGGTGGCTATGAGGATGAGGCCACATTTGATGTTGTTCCGATGACGGCTAGCCATCTTTTGCTTGGTAGACCATGGCAATTTGATAGAAAGGCGAAGCATGATGGGTTTTCTAACTATTATTCTTTTAAGTTCAAAGGAAAGACTGTGAATTTGGCTCCTCTAAATCTGGATCAGATCGCTAAAGACTACGAGAGCATGAACAAGACTAGATCCGAAAATTCTCTTATTATCACAAAAGGAGATCTTAAGAGATCCTTAATGCAAGGAGGACCAATTATTCTGATGCTATTTCGAGAAAGAGTGGACGAATTGGTCACTATACCCGAATCTGTATTGGAATTACTTAAAGACATACATATTTCCAAAAGTGCTACCTCTGGGATTACCACCTTTAAGAGGAATTGAACACCAGATTGATCTCTTGCGGGGAACTCCTCTACCTAATCGGCCAGCTTATAGATTAAATCCCGATGAGTCAAAAGAGCTTCAGAAACAAGTTACCGAATTACTCGACAAAGATTATATCCGAGAGTCTCTTAGCCCTTGTGCCGTGCCTACCTTATTGGTTCCCAAGAAAGATGGATCAGTAAGGATGTGTGTTGATAGCCGTGCCATTAATCAAATCACCATCAAATATCGTTTTCCTATTCCCCGACTTGAGGATATGTTAGATGAACTTAGTGGAGCTGCTATTTTCTCGAAAGTTGACTTGAAAAGCAGATATCACTAGATTTAAATGCGTGAAGGAGATGAGTGGAAGACGGCATTTAAAACAAAATATGGGCTTTATGAGTGGATGGTCATGCCATTTGGGTTGTCTAATGCCCCTAGTACTTTTATGCAAGTGATGCATCATCTTCTTCGGGATTTTATGGGAAAGTTTGTCGTCGTTTATTTTGACGATATACTTGTTTATAGCTAGGATATATCCAATCATCTTATACATTTGAAGTTATTATTTGAGGCTCTACAGAAAGCTCAACTATTCGGCAATCTCAAGAAATGTTCTTTCACTCAAGATCGTGTCAACTTCTTGGGATTTATCATTACTAAAGATGGGATGGAGGTGGATGAATCCAAAATAATAGCCATCAAGGAATGGCCGATTCCTACTTGTGTCTCGGAAGTTCAGAGTTTCCACAGCTTAGCATCCTTTTACCGACGTTTTATAAAAGGGTTCAGTTCAATCATGGCCCCTATCACTGATTGCACCAAGAAAGGAAAAGATTTTACGTGGATTTCGTCGTGCCAATCTAGCTTTGAATCCATTAAAGAGAAATTATGTAATGCTCCTCTCCTACCACTTCCGGATTTCACCAAAGTTTTTGAGATCGAATGCGATGCCTCTGGATTGGGTATCGGTGCGGTCCTTATGCAAGAAGGCAAGCCCATTGCCTATTTTAGTGAAAAACTAAAAGGAGCAGCCATCAATTATTCTACCTACGATAAGGAATTCTATGCAGTCATCCGAGCATTAGAAGTTTGGCAACATTATCTTTTATCTAGAGAATTCATTATTCACTCCGATCACCAGGCATTGAGACATATTCATAGTCAAGGAAAGCTTAATCGTCGTCATGGCAAATGGGTAGAATTTCTAGAACATTGTCCTTATATTATTAAATATAAAAAGGGAGAATCTAATCAGGTCGCAGACGCTCTCTCTAGACGTTGTATTTTACTAACAGAACTTAATGCCAGACTTTTTGGTTTTGATTGGATCAAGGAGTTATACTCAGAGGATCGGGATTTTGGGAGTAATTACTCTAATTGTCTATGCAAACCGAAGTTTCCATTTTTTTTTGGAGGATGGTTTTCTTTTTAAAAATGGCAAGTTATGTATTCCTATATGTAGTCTTCGGGAATCTTTAATCCTTGAAGCTCACAGTGGCGGATTAGCAGGGCATTTCGGCAGTAAGAAAACTATTGAAGCCATTCAAGAGCACTTCCACTGGCCTCATTTGCGTCGAGATGTGCAAAGAATTGTAGAGCGATGTATTGTTTGTAAGAAGGCAAAAAGTTGAGTCCTTCCACAAGGTCTCTATATGCCGCTTCCTGTGGCCACTCATCCTTGGGTGGAAATCAGTGTCGATTTCATCTTAGGGATTCCCCGCACTCCTCGAACCAAAGATTCTATAATGGTGGTTGTGGACCGATTTCCTAAAATGGCTCATTTTATTCTCTGTCACAAAACTGATGATGCCTCTCATATAGCTGACCTATTCTTTAAGGAGATCATTTGATTGCATGGAGTTCCACGCTCCATTGTATCAGATCGGGATACGAAATTCTTAAGTTCTTTTTGGAAGACTTTATGGAGGAAACTGGGTGCTAAACTACTCTTTAGCACTTCATTCCATCCTCAGATCGACGGGCAAATCGAGGTAGTTAATCATACATTGGGAGCGTTGCTAAGATCGGTGCTCAGTAAAAGACTAACTGATTGGGATTTATAGTTGCCTTATGTGGAGTGTGCGTACAACCAGAGTGTACATGGATCTACTCATCATACACCATTTGAGGTAGTATATGGATTCAATCCCCTTACACCTATGGATCTCTTACCACTTCCGGTGACTGACTATATTAGTGAAGATGGAGCTGTGAAAGTCGAGCGAGTTAAAAATTTACATGAAGAAGTCCGGAAAAATATCGAGAAAAAATTTTTGAGTATGCCAGGCTTGCAAATCGGGGGCGAAAGGAAGTTATTTTGGAAGTGGGTGATCTTGTTTGGTTGCATCTTTGGAAAGATCGATTCCCTAATTATCGTAAGTGCAAGCTATTGCCGAGGGCTGATGGTCCCGTTAAAGTACTGGAGCGTATTAATAATAACGCTTATCAGATCGAGCTACCTGACGGCTATGGAGTTTCGACTACTTTCAACGTTCAAGATTTATCACTATATCATGGCGAGGGCGAATTCTCTAATGAAAATGCATCAGAACATTCTACAGATTTGAGGTCAAATCCTCAATCACCCGGGGAGGATGATGTGCCCCAAGGCCCTATCACACGGAGTCGAGTCAAGAAACTCATTGCTTTCTTAACTAGCTTCTATTTTGCAGGAAATACCAAGACGTGGGATTCTTTGAAACAGGTTATCACAAGACGATAAAGAAGTTCCTTTTCATTTGATCACTTTGGACGGTGCTCCACCAACCTAAACTGGATTCCACATTTGCCATGAAGTGTGGTGACGTGAAGACTACAAATATTATTTAAGGTCTTGTTTTGATTTAGTAGAATCAGTATTCTGAACAACAATTTTATTTGGTTTTCTTTTATTGTGTTGTGAGATGCTAGAGAGGTGTACGGTTTGCATAAAAACCGCACCCTCATGCCGAATTTTTGTCATTAAGGGTATTTTGGTCTTTCGACCTATTTTGTAATCCTTAGGTTAAATTCCCTCTCTTGGAAGATTGGAGGGTAGTTTTGAATTGAAGATAATTTTTGTGTTTTGAAAACACTTAGCCGCGGCCTCCCCCTCCCCTTAGCGCCGATTTCCTCCATCACCCAAGCAAGGGTTTCTTGAAGCTTCTCAACCTTGCAATCCTTGGGATATTGTTTCTTCCAATCCTTAACTTCGA
The DNA here is from genome assembly GCA_022433065.1 of Begonia loranthoides. Classification (NCBI taxonomy): domain Eukaryota; kingdom Viridiplantae; phylum Streptophyta; class Magnoliopsida; order Cucurbitales; family Begoniaceae; genus Begonia; species Begonia loranthoides. The sequence continues at coordinate 19,762,894 of CM039470.1, read as the reverse complement.
GGTAAGATTGTAGAATGGAGATAAAAGAAGATTCCAACCTTGGAGAGAGTTGGTTTTCGGCCAACCCCAAAGTCGCCCCTCTCAGTAGGAGGTCTGCGGACTCCATTGTATTTTCTCTTGATTCTTGAAGTTCTTTTATGTTCTTTTCTTAATGCTTGGACAACCTGTGTTCTGGTGATTAAATGCTTGTTATTTGTTGAAGAAGCCTTTTGGGGATTATTGATTGAAGAAGGATATTTTCGGATTATTGTTGAAGTGCTGAATCTGTTTTCTTGCTGGATTGTTGTTGTCGTTGATTATAGTATCTTTTTGAGGCCTTTACGACATTCATCTCTATTTGATGTCTTCTAGTGATTTGTTCAAGATTAAGTCAGGGAATTACCCTCCAAATTTGTTCTCCATTTGGTTTATGTAGCTCAAGTTATTCCATTTTGAATCTGCGTTGGTAAATCTGTCCTGCTGAAAACTAATTTCGGGTTGATATTGAATTTGATATATCTCCTAATCCAGAGTGGTTTTTGGGTTGGAATTTTGACCCAACTCTTCTGAATATATTAAGTTTATGTCCTCCAAAATACAGCTCTAGTTCACATGTACTTGTGGAGCTTGATCCATTTCCTTGTTACTGGTTCGGATATTGACAGTTTTCCAAAACCGATTTCTTTGAGGCTCTCCATTTGTTTCTTGGAGCCTATCAGAACATGGGCGAAGTTTCCTTACCTGAAGACAGAAGCTTCTCTGTCCTTGTCTCTAACCTTAACTCTCAAGCAGTTAACACAATAGAACTGCAGCAGCATCAATAAAATAGAAGCCAATCTAGATCCACTATCCTTCCAACTCATAATAGTTCCTAAACAAATATGACATTAGAGATTAATTCCTCATTCATAATCAATTCAGCCAAATCAGAGGTCCTTAACTATTTCAATGTTCCAAGAACAAATTCTTACCTTTACTTCACGATGGACAATCCCCTGCAGCACAAGTCTTCAGGGCAACCACACCAAATCCTTCACATTCAGAAGTACACTCCCTCACCAACAGTTGTAGAATTGAAAGCAGAGGAGGATTCTTACCTCATATAGATGGAAGGTGAGAGAGGGAAGATAGCTAGCAGCTGCAACAGGGATAGAATGCAGGAGGAGAGTGCCAAATCGCCCAATTAAAGAGAGAGAGGTCCAATGTCCCATTGCCACATGGAAAAGCCTCCACACCTACTGGGAAGGAGCAGGACGGGTTGTAGGGGGCTAGGGAGAGAGCCTTCATCGTGTAAAACACGAAATCGAAAGAGAGAGAGTGCATTATAAATGGGTTTCTTAGAAATTCCCAAACTTTCGGACGAGACCTGTCATCCACAGCATCGTTCGCATCCATCTGAAACTCGATTTGGGACAAGAAAATGCGTCCCAATGCCTTCATCCTTACCTTCTGCAGGTGTCTTTCGGACGAGGAGTCTCGTTTGCAGGTAGCGCCCGTAGTCGTCCGAATTGTCCAAAAATTGTCCAGAGTCAAGTCGGATGAGGTCTTCTTCGTCCCCGTTCATCTTCTACCTTCTGAATCGTCCCATAATTGTTCAGATTCAATGCGGATGCGAATCCTCATCTTCCGCTTCGTCCGCAAGTCGTCCGGAAGTCACCAGTGCACATTTTTCCTAAGTTTTCCATACTTAGGTCATTTTCCAACATTAACCATCTATTTTCCATGCACGTTTTACACTCACCGTTGCATAATTCGATGAAATATTCATATATTAAAATTATCCAGAATTATTATATCATCAAAAAGGGAAAAGTATTTTTGGGGTATTACATGGAGACATTCCTATTTGGCATAAAACCCCTCCTCATGTTTCTACTCCCCTACTATAGTTGCTATCAATAATTTTTCTTCACTCTCTATATGTTCATCATTGAGAATTTCTTCTTGTAAACACTCTTTCTCAACTAATGGGAAACAATCTTCTTCTTGGAAAGTTGTACACACGGAATCCATTGTAAATAGTGGGCCTTCTTGTGAAAAGATAGTTTATTCATCTTCTTCTTTAGTTGCTGCTAAGGAGTTATTTTGGCTTCCTTCATTAACCGAGCATCCCCTTGTGATAATATCCTTTTGATTTGGATAGTTTGAAGCATAGTGTCCAAACCCAAGGCACTTGGAGCAATGGGTGTCTCTAGCTCTTGTTTGAGAGGTGTCAAACCTTTTTCTCATCATCCTTTTCATCATACCCCAAGTAATAACTTCATCTTCACCATCATGCAGCTTCTGAGCTCTCAAATATTTCCACCAAGATCTTACATAACCCACAAATTCCGAGGAGGCTAATCTAACTTTTGCTTTATCCGAATATTCATAACAATCAAATACGTTCTCTACTTCTTCCAACTAATCCACACACTCCATATCATTGCTGAACCCTATAAATGGAGGGATAGATAATTTCACATGCTTCCTCTTATCAACAAAATTTTGAGTATACCTTGAGCTATGGCAAACATGGCTATGAGAACTTTCACTTGAATTCTCCTCTTCAATTTCATCCCGGATTAGTCATTCCCTTTCCCTTCTCTTGACACTAAGGTCTCTTGGTCTAGGGATCCTTGGTCCTCTCACATGTCTACTAGAGGCTCCTCTTGACAACATTTCCTTAATCTCAACAAGTTGGTGTTCCAAACTAGAATCAGCCTTTGCTTGCTCTTGCTCGGTTGACAAATTTGTGACCCGAATTGTGTCCTTGTTAAGAGCATTGTGAGCGCCACTTCTTATGTTCATTTTTCTAACAAAAGTAAACTTATAGAGTTGTACAATATGCCACTTAGGCTTTGATACCAAATGATGAGCCCCAAAAAGCAAGAAGTAAACATAATGGCAATACTAGCAATCAGCTAGCATTAATCTGACCACTCCAATGAAAATACGTCAACTCTTAATGCATACAGCTAATAAGTCCCAATTTTGGAGGAGATTTAAATATCATATGGAATAGGGGTCCTCCAAATTTCGCGATCAAAATCATAACACGCCCAGATTTATGGCCGAAAGAAGGTGTTACTCAGACTAGCAATTAGCTAACTTTAATCTGACCACTCCAATGAAATGATCTGAACATTCAGTGCATATAGTTAATTGGTCTCAATTTTGGAGGGACTTTAGAGGACACAAAGAAATGAGGGCCCTCCAAAAATCACGTACAAAATCATTACACATGCGGAGATATGTACAATGCAAAGTGCAGCTCGAAACACCTCCAGCAAAAAACTTCATGCGGCTGATTCAATAAAAAGTTGCACAAAAACAATCCAAATGGTCTTCAATCAACAAAAAATCCTTAATACTTCAAGAACATTCAGAATCCAGAATAACAAAATGAGATACTACAAAAATCCAAAGAACAAGTTGAAAACTCCAAGATGGTCCGCTAACCTTTCAACTCCCAAAGATAGCGACTCAATCGGACCTCTTCAAGAGATCACTCCACCTTGGTTTTGTTAGGTCCTCTAATTCACCACGCCAATGGACACCTCAAAGGGGAGATTTTGGGAGAATTAGCACAAAGTCTTCTCTCCAAGACCAAACAAGAAACAATGAGAGAAAACTTGTTGGTGATTGATCTGCGATTGAGCTTGGAACAATACTCCGAGAAGGTTTTGAGAGGGAACTCAAAAATGTAGCTTCAAGCTTTTAGGGTTTGACTAATTTGCGTCCTTAGGATCCATTAGGAGGCTAAGTACAGCCCCCCCCCCCCCCCAAAAAAAAAAAACAAAGGGATTCTAAGGAGGTAGATTAGCCTACCATAAAAGCTTGAAGCTGTGTTTTTTAGTTCTCTCTCAAAACCTCTCAGTGTTTTGTTCCAAGCTCACTCGCAGATCAATCACCAACAAGTTTTTTCTCATTTTTTCTTATTCGGTCTTGGAGAGAAGATTTTGTGTTGATTCTCCCACCATCTCCCCTTTGAGGTGTCCATTGGTGTGGTGAATTAGAAGACCTAACAAAATCAAGGTGGAGTAATCTCTTGAAGAGGTCCGATTGAATCGCTATCTTCGAGAGTTTGAAGGTTAGCAGACCAGCTTGGAGTTTTTGAATTTTTCTTTGGATTCTTACAGTTTCTCATTTTTTTATTCTAGATTATGAATGATCTCTAAATGGTCTTGAAGTATTAAGGATTTTTTGTTGATTGAAGATCGTTTGGATTGTTTTTGTGCAACTCTTTATTGAATCAGTCGCATTCTATTTTTTTTTAAGGTGTTTCGAGTAGCACTTTTGTTGAACATATCTCTGTGTGTGTAACAATTTTGTGCATGATTTTTGGAGAGCCCATGTTTCTTTGTGTCCTCTAAAGACCCTCCAAAATTGAGACCAATTGGTTGTATGCACTGAAAGTTGGCATCGTGTCATTGGGAGTGGTCAGATTCAAGCTAGCGGATTGCTAGTCCGAGCAGCCCCTTGTCTCAGCCATAACTCCGTTTGTGTTACGATTTTGAGCGTGAATTTGGAGGTCCCCTGTTTCCATATGATATTTAAATCTCCTCCAAATTTGGGACTTATTGGCTGTATGCATTGAGAGTTGACATCGTTTCATTGGGAGTGGTCAGATTAAAGCTAGCTGATTGCTAGTCTTGCCATTGTGTTGACTTCTTGCTTTTTGGGGCTCATCACGTATATTCAACAAAACAACAATGATACCAGGAGCTATTCCTAACCCTTCATCCAATATCTTCTTCTTTAACAAAATCTTCTCATAAAATCCATAAAATCAATCAAGAAAGAACTTTGATTACCTAAAGAACCCGATAGAAAAAAGAGAGTGAACTGCTCCTCCTTCTAGAATCTCCAGACAATTTTCTTCCTTCCTTAAATACCTTCACTATCTTCAGACCTTATATTTCAATGCAACACACACCCTCTAGCAGCCATCTAAAAGTGAAGGAACAGGTGGAGGAATGTATGATCATCCACGAGGTTCCACCTGCTCTTCCTCCAATTGGAGTACAACATTACTGGTAATTTCAGGCGATGTGTGGTATTACCAGTCGATCACCTTCTTAATGGACAATCAACCACAATTGTCAATATTATAATCTATAAAAGCCACGATCGACATAAATCCTGCATTGATCGACCACAAATCATTAAATTTCACAATTCTGGAGAATACTCGTCGATTAACAATGCGCACACAAGATCGACCACTATTTCGACTATATAATATTTTTCTTTGACCGTGATCAATCGCTTTTTATTCTTGATTAACTGCAAAACACAAAATCTTCAAAATTCACAAAGAAGCCGATCGATCATTTGAACGACCACAAAACACCCTTTTTATTAACCACTCCTCCTAATAAACATCACATAACCACTTAATTTACTACTCTTCCACGCATCATATCCAAATCATCCAAAGTAATACTATTAACATCCACTAGCTCTAATTATCCTCAATATCAACATTATCATCCTAGGTAGAACGATTCCATCTTTAATTTTTATTTCAATTGGAAGGTGTAGATTTTTTTTTACTTATGTACATTACCACTTATTAACCACTAATTATGGCTTAAGATTGTTAAAAAAATTATTAATTCTGGAAGTAGGATTAATTTCCATTTATAAATAATGGTCATTACAGGATGAAATAATTATCATTCGAGTAGGAGAAAGATGCTCCCGCGGACATTAAAGATTCCTTATGAGAGAGAAAGTGGCGACAGGTAAGGGTAAATGTTGTTGTTTTAGGTAATGAACGTTCTGCAGTAGCAAACGTAGCCATAACAACATTTTATTAAATGGAAACATCACTGTTTTAGATAAATGGTGTGCATTAAACATTGGAAACATAGGATTGTAGGCGTACATGGCTGGGAACGCTTCCGTGGTGAATAGTAAAATGTGGGGAGTGCAAGTATTTGCTGAAAGGATTTTATCTGCGAATGACGTAACCATTACTAATTGACGGAAGAAGGGAATATTTGTTGGAAAGATGCCAAGTGGGAGCACATGTGTCTACAGCAGACGCACAGGCATTCGCGAATGTGCAAAAATTTGCAGTAGAGGATTGTGATTGTTGCAGAGGATGATGACTCACGAGGTAATCACTGACTTAAACTGTCACGACCCGGAGGTGAGCCTAACAGAACTGTCGGGTCATGTGACTCAATCCTCGTAGAGGACCTAGTTAACCAGCCAAAGGCATAAAAGAAGCATAGACTGATCCATAGAGTGATCAACATGGGTGATAGGCTCCAAGAAACAAATGGAGAGCCTTAGAGAAATCTGTTCCGGAGAATGATCAATACTTGAACCAGCAGAAACAAAATGAATAAAACACCAAATGTGTATGTGAACTAGAGCTGTATTTCAGAGAACATAAACTTAATATAATCAGGAGAGTTGTATCAAAAATCCAGCCCAAAAAGCACTCTAGATTACGAGATCTATCAATTTTAATAACATTCCGAAAATCTGTTTCCAGCAGGACAGTTTTACCAGTGCAGATTCAAAATGGAATATCTTGAGCTAAGTTTACCAAATGAAGATCCTTTTTGGAGGGTTGCTCACTAACTTACTCTTGAACAAATCACTAGAAGACATCAAATGGAGAGGAACGTCGTAAGGGCCTCAAACAGATACTGTAATCAGCGATAACAACAATCCTGCACAAATCACAGATTTCAACAACTCAACAATAACCCGAAAATAACCTTTTACAATCAATAAACTCGAAAAGGCTTCCTCAACACATAACATTCATTTAATCACCAGAATATAGGCTATCTAAGCAGCAAGAAAAGAACACAAAAGAACCACAAAAATCAGAAGGGAATACAATGGAGTCCGCGGACCTCCTAGTGAGAGGGGCGACTTTGGGGTTGGCCGAAAACCAACACTCTCCAAGTTTGGAAAGTTCTCTTGTCTCCACACCACAATCTTACCTCGAAAAATAAGGATTGGAGGAAACAATATCCCAATCACGCAAGGTTGAGAAGCTTCAAGAGGAGCCTTGCTTGGGGGATGGATGAAATCGGCGCTAAGGGGAGGGGGGAGGCCGTGGGTGTCTTCTCTCAAAAGAGAACCAATTTTCTTAATTCATCAAAGTCCCTTTCCAATTGCAACCAGGTAGGGTTTTAACCCAGAATGTTTACAAAATAGGCGAAAAAGACCAAAGTGACCCTAACTTAAACAAATAGACATGACTTACACAAAAATCAAAAATCCCGAGTGGGATTTTTTTAGACTCTGTAAAATGTACATTTGACATACCAAATGAAATCTGAATATTACGTTCAAGAGCTCATTGGAAAGCTCTATCTATTGGCTACAATTCACATGAAGGAAAAAAGTTGAAACAAAGCCGTCCCAATTGTCGAAATAGCCCTTGAACGTCCACAGCTCCGGTTTTAGGCAGAAATGGAAAACCTATAATTTCCTCCCAAAGATTACAAGATCTCCATTAGTTCAAATGCCAACTCCTCTTTGTTTATTTGATTCAAAAACCTACAAAATAAATAAAAAGTTAGAAAATAAAAGAGCTCTTGGCTCGGGCTCAAGTTCCGGAACTTGGGGCACATCATACTCCCGGGGTTGAAAAGGATTTGCCCTCAAATCCAGGGAGTATTCATCATTATCTTCTATCTTGCCTTCCACCTGGATCAAATGGAAAATTTTTGTTTCCACCTTGAGGCAATTTCTTCATAAAGGAACTTGTAAACCGTCTTGCCAAAGATAGGAGAAGAATTGTGAGTTCGCACAAGACAATGTCCAGATCTTGTAGTGGTAGTAACTTTGAATCAAAATAATCTTCAATCTTCGAATTTCTTTCCTCAACTACAATATTAAAACCCTCTTTCCAAAACTTAAAATCAGCACCAACAACAATGGAATTTCCCATCCACCCAATTTTAAAGAGCCATGAAAGTAAGGAATTTAACACCAGGTTTCTTTCTTGGGGTGCATACTCAATGGGGTTGGATCCACAACGATCAGAAACACGATGATGCGATAACAGTAAAATAGAATTAACATAATTCTTATCCCACATAATCAGATGGCCCATCAACTCATTTTCTATTAAACCACTAGGCATGCTGAAGTTTTCATCTCCAATTAAAAATCTAGGATTTAAAGAGTTATCAATAAGAGTGGCCACAACATTATCATCCAGCCATGCCATAACAAATTCAATAACAACATTATTTCTAAACCACCCAATTTTAAAGAACCAAGTAATCAAAGTGTTTGGTGGGATGTACCTCGAGCAAATAGTTTTGGCTAGTATGTTTGTTTCTCTGCTATTGTAGACTAGCAAATAAAGACTCAAAGCTGGTAATGCACCCAAGCCCCACTCTTTATCCATATGCACGTAACCATGGTTGAGAATTCTCTGTTCATCTGTGAATATAAAATCTACTTTGTCCATGCTCCAACAAAAATCATAACAAATCAGCTCGCCATGAATTTTCTCTTCTAGCCACTCAATAGTGAGAGGTCTTTCTATGGTCAAGATAAAAATTTCCTCTTGATCAAGTGTTATCTTCTTAAAATAATTTTCTTTTTCAAAGGTTGCTGTAAAGAACTCATCTCTATGGTCCACTATACTTGCTTCTTCCATTTTACTTAAAACATTGTCATTAAGCAAAATTGAAGACTTTTCATCTTCCATGAGTGTTTCCTCTAAGGCCATGAGTCTTTTCCTTTGAGGAGGAGTTTCTTCCTCTTCCATCATTAAATTTGGTAACTCTTCATCAAAAAATAGTCCTTCAACACTAAGTGGAACAAGTAAAGTATCATTAGAAGTACATGTGTACAACAATTCTTGATGATCGACCATATCTTCTTCCAACTCGGTTTCAATTCTAACAAATTCTTCCCATGGACTCGGCATTTGTAGAATCTTACAATGCTGATCTTGCATCTCTATCTCATGTTCCTTCTTGACCACATTAGTTGTAGCAAAAAAATTAACTTCATGTTCTACATAATCATCTTCACAGATTTGACCATTCAATAAAACCTTTTGAACCGCTTGAGTGTCCATCATAAATAGTGGCCCTTCGGGAGCATAAATAGTCTCTACTTCTAAAGTGTCTTCTTCATTAGTGGCTGCCAAAGAGTCAACTTGGCTTTCCCCATCAACCACACAATCCTTTAAGATAGTACTCTTTTGATTCGGACATTTAAAAGCATTGTGCCCAATCTCAAGGCACTCGGAGCAACGGATGTCTTTAGCCTTTAGCCGAGATGTATCAAATCTTTTTCTCATAAAATTTTTCATCATCTTCCAAGTAATAAGATTATCTTCCCCATCAATTAGCCGCTGAGCTTTTAAGTTATTCCACCAAGATTTAGCATAACCCACAAATGACGAGGAGGCTAGTTTCACTTTACCTTTATCCGAAAATTCGTGACCATCAAATATGCCTTCAACTTCTTCCAACCAATCCATACACTCAATATCATTGTTGAATCCACTAAATGGAGGGATGGATAAATCCACAAGCTTAAAATCATTCTTTTTATGAGATCTTCTTCTCGAATTTGGAAGCTCTTCCATAACACTTTCTCTCGCACCCCAATCATACAAGTTTTTACTTTGACTCCTTGACTCGATTGATGTGTTGAATTTTTCCTTTGGTTTAGGAGTCCTAGGGCCCTTCATATGCCTACTAGAACATTTCTCTAGACTTTCTTGAAGCTTAAGAATCATGTCAAACAACTCCCGCTTAGTAGGCTCGGTTTGCTCATGAGTTTCCTCGGGTGGTGGTGCACTTGAATTATTTCTCATATCTCTAGGGTTGTGAAAGTGAGCCCAACTTCTCGTACTCATAATAACCCTCTTAAAACACAATAATACAGCAAGAAAATGTGAGCCAAAGTTCTAATACCAAATGATAAGCTCCAAGAAACACTTAGAAAGCCTTAGTGAAATCTGTCCCAAAAATTATCAATCCTCGAACCACTAGCAAATGAAATAAATAAAACTCCAAATGTGTACATGAACTAGAGCTGTATTTCGGAGAACATAAACTTAATATAATCAGGAGAGTTGTATCAAAATCCAGCCCAAAAAGCACTCTAGATTACGAGATCTATAAATTTAATAACAACCCGAAAATCTGTTTCCAGCAGGACAGTTTTACCAGTGCAGATTCAAAACGGAATATCTTGAGCTACGTTTACCAAATGAAGTTCATTTTTGGAGGGTTGCTCACTAACTTACTCTTGAACAAATCACTGGAAGACATCAAATGGAGACGAACGTCGTAAGGGCCTCAAACAGATACTGCAATCAGCGATAACAACAATCCTGCACAAATCACATATTTCAACAACTCAACAATAATCCGAAAATAACCTTTTACAATCAACAAACTCCAAAAGGCTTCCTCAACACATAACATTCATTTAATCACCAGAATATAGGCTATCCAAGCAGCAAGAAAAGAACATAAAAGAACCACAAAAATCAGAAGGGAATACAATGGAGTCCGCGGACCTCATAGTGAGAGGGGCGACTTTGGGGTTGGCCGAAAACCAACACTCTCCAAGGTTGGAAAGATCTCTTGTCTCCACACCACAATCTTACCTCGAAAAATAAGGATTGGAACAAACAATATCCCAATCACGCAAGGTTGAGAAGCTTCAAGAGGAGCCTTGCTTGGGGGATGGATGAAATCGGCGCTAAGGGGAGGGGGGAGGCCGTGAGTGTCTTCTCTCAAAAGAGAACCAATTTTCTTAATTCATCAAAGTCCCTTTCCAATTGCAACCAGGTAGGGTTTTAACCCAGAATGTTTACAAAATAGGTGAAAAGACCAAAGTGACCCTAACTTAAACAAATAGACATGACTTACACAAAAATTAAAAATCCCGAGTGGGATTTTTTTAGACTCTGTAAAATGTACATTTGACATACCAAATGAAATCCGAATATTACGTTCAAGAGCTCGTTGGAAAGCTCCGTCTGTTGGCTACAATTCACATGAAGGAAAAAAGTTGAAACAAAGTCATCCCTATTGTCGAAATAGCCCTTGAACATCCACAGCTCCGGTTTTAGGCGGAAATGGAAAACCTATAATTTCCTCCCAAAGATTACAAGATCTCCATTAGTTCAAATGCCAACTCCTCTTTGTTTATTTGATTCAAAAACCTACAAAATAAATAAAAAGTTAGAAAATAAAAGAGCTCTTGGCTCGGGCTCAAGTTCCGGAACTTGGGGCACATCAATGGGGCAGGATAGTATAATAATAAACAAGGAAAGTAATATACAAGAATTAAACCAAACAACACCAATCAAATTCCAAACGCACCAAAAACAAAGGGATTGAACTGATGAACACCCACCCATCCACGGTAAGATTGATACACCCACTAGAGGGGTACCGACAATGCTCCACAACAAGACATGAAAATCCCATGCACCGAGCCCACACCCTAACCTAGAAAAAATAGAGTCTAAGGGGTGAATGACAAACTCAGTAGGAAAATCGATACTATATGTAATGCATGCAAAAAAACTGTTTCCCTCATCTTTTTGAAAACCATTTCATGTTTTCCATTTACCGTACATGGATTTTAAAACATTTAAAACCTCTTTATGAATTTATTTAAATTGGCCTGTGGCCCTCGATGTGGCTGCATCCAAATCTATTGTATATATAGACAACTATATTCTAAAATTTGCAAATATCATTTTTCGTATGAAAACGTCATCAGTGAAAATGGATGGTCACACAAGGACCCATCCGGCACTCATCTGAGAATAGGTGGCTATCCGTTGATAGAAATACCTTATGAGACAGAGGAAAATAAACGACAATGATTCAAAGATCCTGCACGTCACCTAGATGTGCCGACAAGTTGTAGCTTAGCACTAATATGATTCATATAATCGAAATAACAAATAACGTTGCTTGCGATAAACTACTTCTCAACTAGAATACCCATATGTTCCAAATTGATGATGGTTTTCGATGAGTAGAACTACGTGCCATCACGCCACCCTTCAAATGGGATAGTACTATGATCGGTAAATCTCAACGATTGACAATCTTCAATCCGTGTAACTAAATACCTTGACCAAGTTCTGGGGCTCGAAATCCAATGAAGAGTCATCACTGCCCCATCTCCATTTCAACTTCTGAGGTTCGAAACCTAAGGACATATCACCAGTGCCCTATCACTCTTTCGCACGTACAAACAATCAATCTCTTCGTAGTAGGAGATTGCACAAGAAAGTGTCGTTATGCTTTTGCGATAAAGTGCCTAAAGCATCAAGAGGATTCATCCTCCCAACATATATGCACAATTATCAAACAATCAAATGTGCACATAATATCAAATCGTTTACCATGTACGATAAAGTAAACTTGAGAAAACAGACATATACATAAAAATATATGTGCCGTGTCAAAACAGTCCCCGTCAGATTTTCAAGTGTCATATCCCACAAAATAGCATTTTGAAAACATGATACAATGCAGTGCAGAAAGTATAAAAATCCTTAACACAATGTTAATCACGACACTCTTATCTACTAGCCAGCTCCACGTGCTATCAAAAGTGAAGGTCGCACTACTAACATCTCTAGAGCCTATAACAAGGATGATGTCAAAATCCCAATAATCATACAAGGGATATAACAAGTATCCTAAACCAGAATTCCAACCTCGACCAGAATGATCAACTCAAGAATTCCTGGCTCAAACGAGGAACGACGAGTTTTCTACACCCTGAGCCAAGAATCCACATGATTAAGAGCTAGGTATGGCTGAATAAATTGTCTTTGTTGTTGCTCTGCGGTCAACTAACGGTTGAGTGCAGACGAGAAGGATTTGGATCTATTGAATTATTTAACTTTTTAGGTCGATATGTGGTCGAGGATTTCATACGCCGTCCTCGACCAAAAAACAAATTTAAGGCAAGAATCTTGCTTCTGTCATACATAATCTTGCCTCCTTTCTTCATTTTTTCCTGAAAAAATCTTCTCTTCTTCCAAGATGGCGGCGACCCTCGCACACTACGATGGTAGGATTTTCACATGGCCCTCACCTGTTAGATCTCCTTCCATTATGATAAGCAAATGTCCATCAGTTCCAGTCATCACGTGGGTCTCCCTCCAGCCTATATATCAATGGCGACAGTGGTCTGGCACTCCAAATTTTTCTCTGCTAGCTGTGACAGAGGGGAAGGTGAGTGCTACGTCTTGTTCTATGAGATAAGTTGAAATAAGGAAGAGAGCTCCTATTCTAGAAATCTTCTAAGTGTGTTGCTACTCCGGGTGGTATTGCGGCTGTGAAGGGAATGAGCTGCGGTGGTTGCTGGGATATACAACTCCTATTAAAGGTAAGAATTGGGAGGTAGTTGGCTAGTGGAGGTCCGACATCACGGATTTGTTTTGTCGTTGAGAATTTCTGGATTTGATTACTTGCTGAGAAATACTAGTGTCAATGTTGGCTTTGGGTTGTCTGTTGCCGTGGGTTTGTCTCTTGTATCCTCGTGTTGTGGTAAATGGTTTCAATACCAGTTAACTCTAACAGGACGAAGAAGTATGAAAATGAAATTTGAACTGTGATTAACCGTGAGTAGTAGAAATTAGAAAATGGCTTGAAATATCATTATCCTAGCTTGGACCATTGCTTCAAATTAGATAATGGCTTGCAATTATTGGTTGGTATGAGATTTCAAAGAGGAGGGAATTATTCTACTGATGAGTTGCTATTTTGGTTACTCTCATTCTTGTGCACAGATTTTCCATTGTTAATAGTTGTAATTGGTTTCAGCATGAATCTATAACATAGGAGTTTATATGAAATCGCCATTTATTATCCGGCATGTAAAGTGCTCTTGTTAAAAGCATGTAAATCACTTATTGCTAAATTGCATACGAATGGATCCCTATAAATAATATATAAGTCATCCTTGGTAGTTATTGTTAAATGCTAGAGGTTAGAATAAATTGATAAGCTCGAGCATGTTGTGATATACTACTACTTTAATTATTATGCGTTCATTGGTATACGATGTGCATTACATGTTATTATGAACTGAACATAACATTCATGCATCATACTTAGAACTTATGAAATTGTCGACATATTGCATAACATGCATAATATATGTAAATAGGCATGTGGGGGTTCGGGAGAATTGGTGACGGTCCATCGGTGGTGACACCCCTAATGGATGTATCTTCTACCACGTAGGGAGCAGAGTGACGGTTAAGCCACATGGACCATAGGATGTATCCACTTCTCTTGTACGAAAATCCCCAACATCTTCAATAAAAGAGTGTGGTGACACCCCTAATGGATGTATCTCATCATCGGAGTGACGGTTAAGCGACATGACCATAGGACGTATCCAACTCTTGATTTAACAGAAAAGATAAGATTCTTTTCTGTAATGTATCTCATGATCATGCATGAGCATTAGCATTACATTCCATTTTAATTCTTGCTGGGCTTTAGGCTTATTGTTTTTCTCGTGGTGTAGGTGATCCTTATGATGCTTGTAACGTACCAGTTGAGGAGGAGGCATTTCAGGATGATCCCTTGGGTTATCAGCCAGGTTCAACCTGATGGTTGTGGCTCACTAAAATCAGTATTGGTTATTTGAATAACTTACTTCCTATTTTGAACGTGGTAAATATTTTGTGACCATGGACTTTTTTGTTTGGAGGTAACAAAGAACTATGCTTTGAGAAATTATTCTTTGTTTCCGCTCCCTTTATTTTGACGCGGTTTTAAATAGAATTTTTCAATATACGTTTTCAAATAAAATTCGCTTACTCTGATCTACACATTTTAAATGATTTAAGCAAAAATTTTAAAATATTGAAAAAGGGTTTTAAATAAAATGGGCGTTACAAGTTTTGCAGAAAACATTCGTTTTCCGCTCCCTTTATTCGAGATTTCATCCCCGAATCTAAAGCCAAAACCCTAACTTCAAAACGGGAAAATGAGGAGATAATAATAAACTTACCAATTTGCAAACTGCCTTCACAAAAGTTTTTCACAGAGACGACGAGAACTTGAATCCGTCATCGGAATATCTCAGTTCTCTGAACTACTCCCTCCCATATCTCTCAGTTGCGGTGAAGAAGAAGGGGAAGAAGAAGACTATGTCTTCTTCTTCTTCTTTTCTTCTTTTTATGAAAAATATATATAATTTAATAATAATAATTTATAATATATAATATATAATTTATATATTATATAAATCTAATTTAATTTTCGATTTAAAACCCGACTTGTTTAAAACACCAACAAAAAATAATTTATTGGTCAAGACAACTTACCAAAAATATTTTGACAATTAAATTACCGATCGAAAAAACTTAATTTGACCATTTGAAAGAAAAATCACACGAGGCCTCTAAGTGACAAAACAAGTTAACTTTTCAAAACTTGACCGAAAATTTCTCTAAAAATTTACAAGTGAAATTTTAAAATTATTTAAAAATCTGGGATTTTACATCTTAATCACGTCAAAAGAAATTTCGTCTCAAAATTTAAAACAAACTCAAAAGACACAAATTCTAGGAAACTCTCTACTGAGTGTGATAACCAAAGCACACGAACCAAGAGAATATCTTCGGAAGAACTTGATTGCATGCGTCTAGGACTTCCTTCAAGCCTAGACTAGGACAAAAACTCAAGAACGTGTTCGACACTAACACTAAAGGAAACCATCATGAAACGAACCGGGTTCACGATGAGTTAACAAACCAACAATGGCAAGACAAGGTCACCCAAACAGAAACAAAAGAGATGACCCCATCGATCGGTCAACAAACAAAACAATCTCCAACGAAAGGACTCACAGAACCTGATAGAAAACAAGTAAGGTCGTTCAACTAGTTACAGCGAATTGCACATTAACTAACTGCTGTGGATTCTCTGTAGCACTTAAGTTATGACTTAACAAATTCCCTCAACTGGAAACACGTTAGAAACTGGAAAAAGAGGAGACATTGGTTGGACCTTGGTTTAGAGCATCCATCAAAACGCTTTCCACGCTTGAGCAATACTCTAATTTGAGGTCGGAACCACAAAATGCTGTCTGGCTTCCTGCTGCCCAAACACTAAGCCCAACAAGAGAGAATTTTTTAGATTTGCGACAAGCAAAAGATTCCTATCGAAACAAGGAACAAGACTTTGCACCAAAACCAAAGCAAAGTCAAGTAATCAAACATCTAACAAAAACAAAACCTCGTGGATTCATGGGTAACCACTATGCCTTGATGGGGCAAAAAACTACCGGAATCAAGTGCCTAACACACCAAAGCAAACTGCCTGATGTTATACCAGTAAGGAATTGTCATATATGGTCCACTCAACAATCGACACTTAGACCCAAGTGCGCCCGGACCAAGACATCCAACATGAACTTGACACGCGTCATGTCCCACACAGACAATAGCGAGTTGAACAAGAAAAATGACCCTAACAAGGACCTGACAGCCAACAGAGCTAAAAAATCCACGAATTCTAGCGCGGCTCTAGACATCTACTACTACCCAGTGCACACAATTCTAGGGGATTTAGCCAAGATTTCGGACGAAACACCACAAGGCAAGAATCCAAAAATGACGTCCATGGAAACAAGTGAGCCCTTGTCAAACCCAAAAGGTAAGACTAGAATGAGAAATGACCATCTCCAGAACAGGAACCCACACCAAAACACTGGTGAATTAACACAAACATCAGCTTCTAAACAACAACATGAACAATGAAAGCAATCGGACATTGATCAAACCAAAGGGTAAGATCGAAAACATAAAATGCCCAATCCCAGAATAGAAAACATGAAGCTAACACCCATAGATGCTCCAGCGAAACAATGGTTAGCAGCATCAGGACATCAGTCTAAGATTACAAGGACAAGTGACATGGCCTATCAAATAGCCAGGGAAACTACTCCAAGGAAAAACAACCATGATTCCCAAGGAGAAGTGACAGGCTCTAACAGATAACAAAACATAGCCTGAAAGAAAACACCACTTGTCACAACATAGGAGTGTCAAAGGAAATGAGTGAAACAAAGCGTAAGCCACGAGGTCAACAACACGCGAACAACCCTCGTAAGAAATAACTCCTACGACTAGGATATTAGATTTCCCAAATTTACCACAGACCTCCCAAACGACACGGGCCAGGTCAACGCGGAGGTTAGAAGTAAGCCACCAAAAAAAATAGATTTCAAGTGCAACCCACGTTTCCAATCAACCGACAACATGGAACCTAGCCCAGCAATAACACCACTCAACTGCCCAACGGAAATGGCTTCAACCCCAACAACCACCCACATAACTCCCAAGAGCGAAGTGACTAGCACGACGTGGAACTCAGAGAAAAGAAAACGACGTTCCACTTCCCAATGAAGCATAAGACCTTACCAAGTGAGGGCTAACAAAAACACTCACTCAACAAGAGTCCTCAAAAGGATCCAGAACTTACCGTTCCACCGAAGGAATGACCTAGAGTGCAGAACACTGACGTTGACTGGAACAACTTGAGACCCATAAATGCCAGAAGGATCTCAACACAAAAAACAACGATGTCGAGTATCAACGAGTTTCCTCTGCCCATTGATGCACCCAACAGAAGGAAGGAACAATAGTGACGAAGAACATGGTCTACCAGAACTGAACGGTCTCCAAATAGATTAGCAAGGAGTGGGATCAAACTACTAAGATCTCCATCGTACCATGGCACATAAATCCTAAGGAACAACAAATGAGCCAAAGAAAACTGTTTCAAGACAAACGATTCATAATACATCTAACTAGGAACATCAATGTCTCATCCGTCAAACTTCTCGTACCAAAGAAACATGACACTCACAAAGGATGAGCATGTGACCCGCTCTACCACACCACACAAACAAAAGTGGATCAGAAACACACTGTTCTAACAAGGAACGATTCCGAATGTGAAAATTTGACATGGACAGAAAAGAGTCAAAGCTAATAGCATTAGAAAGATCTTTGAATGAAAACGATAGTATCGAGTATCCACAGGGTTCTCATAAACCATCGATACAACTAACACTAAAGATGAAACAACATAAAGACAAAAGGTAATTACCAAAATTGAATGCTCTTCCAACAGAATGACCCGAAAAAAGGATTGAAAGACTAAGATCCTCCAAAATATATCCAAGGCATAAAAACCTTAAGGCAAGAAAAAAATGACCACAATCCCAAAGCGAACATTTGGATTCTAACTAACTAGAAGCATTGTTGTTCTATTAGTCAGACTCCAACTTACAAATCGGATATGAGGGTCATAGGAAGCGAATGCATGACCATCACAACAACACAACTCATTTGTAAGTGAAAACAAAACAAGCCTTGGTCAAGGAAGCCTCCGTTGCACTCTCTAGGAAATCCATCGAATGACTACAGTTCACAGACCAAGTATTTCTTACAACGTACATAGAGGTCTACATTAACGCTGGAACGCACATGAATAAGGCCTGTTTAGAGAATTTCATCAATAGTCTTTGAACAAAGGGGACAGATACAACACATAGCCGATTTAGAGAATACGAACAAAAGTCCCAACATGACTAATGAGTTCAAAACAAGATAGGAGAAGCACAAAAATCCTGAAAAATTGAGACTTGAACAACATATCCAAGGCAAAAGATTTAAACTTAAACCCACACAGGCTCACACAATAGGACAGGCAAAAAGGACAGACTAACCGGACATTAGATTTAAATTTCGAACCACTTAGGCCTATACATATGAAAGAACCCAAACGAGTTCACTACTCATATTCCAAAAGGATTTCTCTTGATGATCCATAGACCACACCCAATACTCACGTGGATAAGGAAAAGATGAGTCATCATCCAGCAAACGACTCTAAGATTCCTTCCTAGCAGCATCTTGACTCATTTAAAACTTGACTAGGTATTGGAATAATACCATGAACAGTAGACTCACGACTGACACACTATAATATTGATTTTTCAAGTGATCACTCCTAGGAAAAGTGGAACCTTGTGCTATGATACCATAAAATTCTAACATGACTCGGAGGCAGGCCTAACACAACCGCCGAGTTAGGCGATCTGATCCTCGTAGAGGACCCAATTACCCAGCCCAAGGTGTAAAAGAAGTGGAAATCTTAACATGAAATTAAGCATAAACCCAAATTACATGGGTTGGGATTCAATGAGTGATCAACATGAGGCCAGATAGTATAATAATAAACAAGTATAGACTTTGCAACAATTAAACCAAACAACACTAATCAAATACCAAACGTACCGGAGATGAAGAGATTGAACCGACGAACACCCACCCATCTAGGGGAAGATCGATACACCCACTAGAAGGGTACCAACAACGCTCCATGACAACACGTGTAAATCTCATACACTGAGCCTACACCATAACCGAGGAAAAATAGAGTCTAAGGGGTGAGTGACAAACTTAGTAGGGAAATCAATACTAAATGCAACACATGCAAAAAAATGTCTTCCTAATCTTTTAGAAAACCATTTCTTGCTTCTCATTTGCCGTACATGAATTTTAAAACATTTAAAGCCTCTTTATCATTTTAGTTAAACCAGCCCATGGCCCTCGATGTTGCTACATCAAAACTAGCTATTTATATAGACAACTATATCACAAAATAAGTCAACATCAATATTCGTAGGAGAATGTGATCGGTTAAAAGTGATGGTCACACAAGGACCCATTTGGCACTTATCAGAGAATAGGTGGCTTTCTATTGATAGCAACACACCATGAGACAGAGGAAAAAAATGACGACAATCCGAAGATCCAACACGTCATCCGGATGTACCGATGAGCCATAGCTCAGCGCATAGACAATCTGTCTAATCGAAGTAATAGATAAGGTTGCTCACGATAGACTACTTCTCAACTAGAATACCCATATGTCCCAAATTGATGAGTGTTGCCAACAAGTAGAGCTACGAGCTATCACGCCACTCTTTAAATAGGATGGTACTAGGATCGACGAATCTTGGTGACTAATAACCTTCAATCCATGTGACTAAATACCCTAGCTAGGTTCAGGGGCTGGAAACCCAAGGATGTGACACCACTGACCCATCTCCATTTCAACTTTCGGGGCTCAAAACACGAGGACATGTCACTAGTGCCCTATCCTTTTTCACACATACAAACAATCAATCTCCTCGCAGTAGGAGATTGCATAAGATAGTCTTGTGATGCTTTAGTGCTAGAGTGACTAAAGTATCAAGAGGATTCATCCTCCCAACATATATGCACAAATATCAAACCAACAAATGTGGGCAGAATATCAAACAGTATACCATGTATAATAAAGTAAACATGAAAAAACATACATATACATAAAAACAAATAAGCTGCCGAAACAGTCACCGTCAGGTTTTCAAGTGTTGTATCCCACAAAATAGTAGTTTGAAAACATGATGGAATGTAGTGCAGAAAGTATAAAAATCTCTATTTCGATGACAACCACAACACTTTTATCGACTAGCCAACTTCACACGCTATTGAAAGCGAAGGTCACTGACATCTCCGGAACCTATAAGAAGGCCTATGTCAAAATCTCAATAATCATACAATACAACAAGAATCTTGAACTAGACACCAATCCTGACCAAAGAATCAATATAAGACTTTCTGGCTCAAACGATGAACAACGGGTTGCCTACACCCCGAGTCGAGAATCTACACAATTAAGAGCAAGGAATGGATGGTGAAGCTGAATGGAGTTCGCTAAACCCATTCTCTGAAACAAATAGTGCGGTCGACCAGAAATAGAACCAAGGTCGACCTGGCACTCACAGACAAACTACAAATCCAATCAGTTGATAAGACTCGATGATGGAAGATAGAACACAACATAATTGACCTGATCCACTCAACAGTCAAGAAGACATAACTGAACTCATCCGAACAAAACCATGGTCAACAAGGCATCACATTGGTCAACCGAGACCACTCAAAGGTCATCGAAGCAAAGTAAAGGTCAAACGGGACCTTGCAACCTTGACCAGAGTCATCAACGATTAACAAAAACCATTTAGTGATGATGAGAAATGTTGACAGTCAACCAAAACCTCACAACTGTCGATAAGACACGCGTACAACTATCCAAGACTTAACAGTTGAGGAGACTCATCTAAAGTCAATCGAATATGACTTTAGTGGAAAGTCAGCTCGAAAAACATAAACCAAACAAACCTCAAACCTTGTTAACAGACAAAAATTTCCAACAATGAGTCACAAAGATAGGTGGAAGGGCCCTATGTCAAGTCAAGGAACCCGACCGACGCACAAATGGTTGAATTGACAAAATGGGGACAAAACCCCCATTAGGGTTGACTAATTTAGCCCCACTGGTGGATAGTTGCTCGACTAGTCGACCACTGTGGACCAGTTTGAGACACTGGTGGTCAACCAGTTTTGCTGAAAAACATTTGTTTTCTACGCTTTTCACCTAATTTTTAAGTTGTAACGATGAATCACTGTAATACTCTGACTTTTTATTTCAGAATTTAATAAGGATAATTGAGAAGAAATTGGAGATTTTTGGATTATTGGATAATTATCGGGGTATTACAAAGGATATAGCCGTTAGGTTATAATTTAAGAGAATTTATTTGAGGTTTAATTGATGGAAATTAATTTAGGAAATGTAATTGAGAAATTTAAATTTGACCTCTAATAATCATCCAATGATATTTGGAATAAATCAGGAATTAGAATTCGGTTGAGAATAATTTAATTAAATAAATGAAATTTAATGGAGTAAAAAGATGATTTAAATTAAAAGTAATTTGAATGGATTAATTGAGGAATGGAAATAAAGGAAATTAAAATATGAAATTGAAATAAAAGTAAAGGGTTGAATGGAGTGGAGAGAGGATGAACCGGTTCGTTTGGCTCACGCCTATTTGGTTCGGATTTAGTGGTTCAGTTTGTTTTTAAGAGAAATCAAATGAAAGGGGGATTGTAATTTAGGGCTGCGGTTTAGAGAAAGAATAGAGAAAGGCGGAGAGAGAGAGAGAGAGAGAGAGAGAGAGAGAGGGCAATCGAGGGTGGGGGAGAGAGAGCGATTGGAGCTCGGCCGGAGTGCTTCATGACGAGAGACGCTGTGCGATGTCCTGGTGAGCGTTTGCAGGAGAAGCGGGATGGCGTCGCTGTTCGCCGTTCAGATTGCGAATTGGGACTCCCGCGGTGTGGTTTTTCGGCGTCGATTGTGGTATGTTTGGTCGATTCCTTTCTTCTCCTTTGTGTTCTAGTGATCGTGTGTTGACAGGGTACATTGCTAGGGTGTTTCGCGTTTGGCAGAGGCATTGTTCGCGATGGACAGGGGTGCGATCGGGGTGCTCCAACCCGGGTTCGAACGATTCCGGTTTGACTCGGTTAAGGCTTAACCATGTCTGCCATGTAAAGCCTTCCACGTAGCCTTCCTTTACAGCCTAGAATCGGACACCGCATGGGGGCAGCCTCTGGAAAGCATCATGGAGTAAGGGATATTGGCGGGTGTTGATAGCACGGCCTATTGAGTGTTGATATATAGAGCAGACACAGGAGGTGGATAGAAGGAGTGTCTCCTGTAGATGGGAATCCCCCCGGTGTAGCTGGGTCAGATGAATTTGGGGTGAGCTCTCTGGAGCTGTTGATCTGGTGATGGAGCTCCTGGCCTCGGTTTTTTCCTGTTGAGGAGAAATTCTCTGTATTATTTTAAAATATTGATGGAGTGATTATCCTGTTGGAGTTTTAAGATACTGCTGGAGTTTGTTTAGTGGTGTTGCACTTCGATCTATAAGTTGGAGTTATGCAATGGGTTGTTCTGTATTTTCTCTTTTCATATCTGCTGGATGATACTGTTGGATGTGTTAATCTGAAGCATATTATTGGATGCAAGAAAATGATAAATGGTAGTTCTTTGATGGATATTGATCATCTGTTTTGAGTAGAACTAATGCCCTTATTATTCAGTCTTTAGATTCTGTTTCGGATGATAAGTCCAACATTGATATTAGGTATTTTCTTGGTTCGTTGTAGTTGTTTGAGTTGTTCAGTTAAGGATTTCTGAATGAGTTTATTGGATGGAATAATCTATTGGGTTTCTGTTTTTAATTCTGTTAATATGTTAATCTGTACGTTAGGAGGATTTGTCCGCTACCCTATTGTTTGGATAAAAAGGAGATAAATGAATAGTATGTTCTATTAGCTATTCCCGAAACATAAATACGTTGGATGTACTGTGATAATCTGTTGTTTGGATTTGGTTCACTAATTGGAATTAGTCACTATACGTTGTTGGGAGCAATATAGTTCTATGACTCGATTTGGATACTCTGATTAAACATTGATTTGTGGACCGATAATTTATTGGTGAAATTACGTTGGTAATTATGAGTCTATAATTTATGGATGGAATTACGTTGGTCTTCGCCATATATTAAACTAAGTTTCTAGACGCTAATGATTGAGTTGTAATTAATGAAGCAGTTTCGTGTAGGTAACTCGAGTGGATGACATATGTGACATAAGAATGTAAACGATGAGAGTAATAAGTTGACTAAAATGGTTAGTTAATAATTAAAAATTGTTAAATTGTGAAGGTGCTAAAGAAGGAAGACAAGGATAACGAATAAGTGTTGAACTCTTTAAGCAATCAAGGTAAGTGATATGCATGTGTTTTGGTCTTCGGGCCCTACATCGCGAGAATAGGATTTGCATGTTTCGTTGTTTACAGTTTTTAAATGCATGTTTCATTGTTTACAACTTATTAGTAGATTATTGAGCGTGTCTATAGTATTTAATAACACATTCCGATGTTTTCAATTTTAAATAGTATGTTTTGTTGTTTGTTATTTTTACAGTATGTCTACAGTTTTATAGCATGTTCTGTGATTCGCACGTCGAATATATATTTACGCTTTCATATGAACTGTCATTCATGTATCATAGGACTTATGAAAAATGTGACATGCATTGCATGATAAAGAAAATGTTAAAAAAAAAATTTAAAGGAACCAAGACCAAATGAATAAAGAAGTTGAAAGCCCAAAAGCCTTGGGGTGAGGCCAATCCTCGGGTTACGACTCATAAGCCTTAGGGTGAGGAATGAGCCACGGGCCAAAGTTGACTTTATACATTTGTGCTTGGGAAACGACTGTTGATGGCCCAAAAGCCTTGGGATGGGGCAAATCCTCGGGCTACGGCCTAAAAGCCTTGAGATGAGGATTGAGCTCCGGGCAGAAGCAGATAATATACATTTTTGTGGACTAATCCTCGGGCTATGACCAAAAAACCTTTGGGGTGAGGATTGAGTTCCGAGACTAAGGAAACAAAAAGAAAATATAAACAAAAAGCTGAAAGATAATGGAAAACTAAAAACATAAACACATATAGTTTTCAAAAGAGCATAGCATGTGTATTGTACAGTTTTTATTCCTATCACTTACTGTGCATTAGACTCATAACTTACTGTCTTGCGATGTAGGTATATACTTGAAAATAGACGAACAATAAAAGGAGCAGTTGATGAAGGATTTGCATGGCTGGATCTTGTGGCTAGTTGGGCTAAGAGAGTAAATAGAAATTATTTGCAAAAGGTTTTGTAAATTAATTAATATTCTTTAAATGTTTTGTTTTAATTCCGCTGCATTTTATAAAAGGTTTTGAAGAAAAAGAATTAGTCCGCTGCGAAAATGTTTTAAATGATTTTTTTTTAATTCGCTAAACTGGAAAATGATTTTAAGTAAAGGATTTAACACTTAGTTTAAAAGGAAAATGTTACTCTGATTTTATAAAAAAAAAAGTTTTAAATTTTACGCGACTTTAAAAGGAAATAAAAATCGGGTCGTTACAATAACCCTGCATAGACTCCAAATAAACCAATTGAACCCAAACATTTCCCTCGGATTCGAGATTCCAACCTTGAATCCAAAGCCAATAAAAAATTTAACTTCAAAATGGGAAAACAAGGAGAAAAACTTATCAATTCGCAAACCCCCTTCACAAAGGTCACTCATGGAGACGACGAGAACCCAAATCTGCCTTTGGAATCTTTCAACTCTCCGAACGACTCCCTCCTTTCTCTCGGTCGCGGTGAAGAAGACAGGTCTTCTTCTTCCCCTTTTCTTCTTTTTATAAAAAAATATACATAATTTAATAATAATAATATATAATGTATAATTTATATATTATATAAATCTAATTCAATTACTGATTTAAAACCATACTTGTGTAAAACACCAATCGAAAATAATTTCTTGGTCAAAACAATTTACCAAAAACATTTTCACAAATAAATTACCACTCAGAAAAACCCAATTTGTCTATTTGACAGAAAAATCACATTAGGCTGCTAAGCGACGAAACATGTTAATTTTTCAAACCTTGGCCAAATATTTGGGTGAAAATTTACACGTGGAATTTAAAATTATTGAAAAATCTTTGATTTTACATAAACTTCTATAAATAGAGGGGTTCTAGCTCTTCAAAAGGAAGCAAGAGAACCATGGTTTGCTGCTCCTCTATGAAGTAAGAAGAACTCTCTAAAGGTTAGCGAGGTTATTTTAAGTTTAAGTAAATTATATGTTTAAGTGGTGAAGAAATAAGAAAATTCTAAGGTGATTTATGGAAAGAATTCTTGAGTTAAAGTGATGTTTAACTGAGCAGTTTCTGTTAGTAGTACTAACCTATTTGAATGTCTTCAAATTATTGAACTTTTTTAATATGTTGTTATAGACAATTCAATGGAACTTTGGATATTGGAATCAAGACAATCAAATGTGTATGATAAAAGTTATGACATTTTGGAAGTGACGGAAAAACAGGGAGATAAAACTAATTATTGGTAATGATAATGCTCTATTTGGATGATATAGGCATAACAAAAGTGATTGCATTTGTAAGCTAACTTGACATGATTACTTGAGAAAAACTGTGAATTTATAAAATTAGCCAAAGTATGAAAAGGGAAGGAGGTTTGAAGAATACTAATATATTATGTTATTGATGTGCCTTGTGGACCGATCTCACGTTCACGAGCTAAGAAGCTCATTTCTTCTCTAACACATTATTATTTTGCAAGTCATAATAAATTATGGAACTTTACGGAGGAGATATCGCATGAAGACAATGGGGTTCCATTTCATGTCCTCACTTGGAGCCATGCAGACTCAATCAGCTAGCTCCACGTCTTGCTGGCTTGAAGGAGCTACATTAGATTGAAGATTTTTAAGGTCATTTGAGAATTTGTTACGTCATACTTTTATGTTTTTGATACTTGATGTTGTTTGGGATTTTATTTTGCGATTTCTAAAATGTTGTTAGTTTGCATTTTGGGAGTTGCTCGGTTTGTATGCAAATCGAGCCCTTATGCCCTATTTTGTATTTCCAAGGGTATTTTTTGTCTTTTTCTTTTGTAAGGTCATTAGTGGGTATTTAGTCCCCTCTAATGCATTTTGGAAAGCTAATTGGAAAACCCTAAAGGAAGCATTTTGCTTTTTTCTCTAATGCATTTTTGGAAAGCTAATTTTTGATATGATTCTCTTTGGATTATTGACTTAAGCTCCTACAAGTTTCAGCCTTTAGCTCTGTATGGTTTTGAAGATATACCTGTTTAAAGTTTAAAGGTCGGATTGTCCATTTGGTCTTAGCCGATTGTGCTTGTTTCCTTATTTAGAGTCTTGGACTCTATCACTTATGATTGAAGGTTTTCAACTCAATGAAATAATTTATAGCCACTGTGAATTGTACTAAGATACTAAGGTAAGTATTGAGCTCATGTGCTTGGACTAACGACCTACATCACAAGATTCTAGGATTTACAGTTATGATTATTTGGCTGATTTATGATTTGTTATGTTGTGTTGCTAGTACTAATGATTACAATATTATGTTGTTTGAGGATGTGATGATTTATTATTGCTCAAGGTCATGTTATGATCATGCATGCATCATGTTTTCTAGAAAAGAATAAAAATGCTTTACATACATATATTTTCATTAAGAAAAATACAATAAGAAAATAAAAGTACATAAAAAGTTTTGGTGATCTGGTACCACTGTAGCTTTGAGTTATTGATGCCCCAAATGGAGCATTGGGTGTTTCCCAATTATATTTAGCTTTGGTGTTGTGTCCCAATGTCAAGAAGAATAACAAGAATGAAAGGAACAATTAGAAATAAAAGAAAGCAAAGAAAGACAATTGAAATGAAAACATTTTACAAAAAGTGCATTTCATATTTATATCATTCATTACTTACTGAGCGTTAGGCTCATAGATGAATCTTGTGATGTAGGTAAAAGTTGACAAAGAGACTGGTAATAGAAGACCACACAGTTGATGAAGCCTACTTGTGCAGAGCACTTGGAGTTGTTACGATGAACTTGACTTTGTGGGAGGAGACTTAGTAATATGGATTATGGACTGAAACAAATGTATTGAAATACAAAGAAATTGTGATGTATGTATATATTGAACTGTTGATAAATATATCATTTATGATTTTATTGTTAAGGTAAAAGAGAAAGACTTCCGCTAAGCTAAAGAAAAAGAAACAAAGGCTTAGAAAAATTTAAATGGGTAAATTACAAAGAAAAATGAGAAAGGTAATCGAGATGCTACAGTATTGGTATAAAAATGTCGAAACGAAACTAAAATTTTGGGTAAGTGTCTCCATACTCTCTCAATTTATAAATATATGAGAAAAATGTAACAACCCGATCCTAATTTTTCTGTTAAACGATATAACCAAACTTTGGAGACAAGAATTTGCGTAATATATATATTTACATCGTCCTTATACACGTTAAGTTGTGACGTATAACTTCGTGGGAATTTAATTCGGACAAATACTTAGACAAAAACGCAACAGAAATAGATTTGTTGACTATTAGGATGACGTTGCGGACACGAGGTGTCATCCGCATCACACCTAGAACATCGCCCAGGCTTTGGGGACGACCCAGGATGCCATCTGACATCCTAACCTCATTGTTCTGAGGAGTTGCGAATGCAGGACGCGGCCAATGCAGACGAGATAGGACGCGTCTGCATCAAATCTGTCCATGTCTGGGATCATTTGGATGCGTCGGGATGACTGCAGACTAGTCGATGCTTCGTCCGTTTTGCCTCTTTCCAAAAATCTGGACACATTCGGATGACACATGCGGAAGAGGAAGCGCTTGTCTGAATTGAATCTGTTCGATTTAAAATGTATGTAGATGACACATGTGGACGCTGACTAGCATCCAAACCTGGACTGTGGACGGTACGGACAAAAGTGGGGATGCTAGCTCTTGTATGAGACCTCAGATTTTGCCTGCGAAAGTTGGTCTGGCGAATGATGCGGAGGCGAAGATTTCATCCGAACTCGTCCGAATCGTAGCAAAACAGCGACAAAATAAGAATTAAATCAAAGAGAAGACCAGGGGGAACCAATAGAAAAGCAGCACGACGACCCTCACACCCACGATCCTGACCTGCAGAGCCTTGTCTCCTGCTCCTCTCCCTGCTAGATATACGAGATGTCCCCTCCCAGCCGGGTCTATTTCTTTAGCTTCCACCCCTTCCTTTTGGTGGTTCTTTCTCTTCTTCGTTGTTCTCATTGTAGAGATGCAGGTGGGCTATTGCAGGAAGGAGAGCTGCTGTTCTTGGAGAGAAAATGCCAGTGAAGGTAAGGATATGGGTGTGTTCTTGGCTTGAGAAAGCCCTACACCCAAGTAAACGTGTGTGTGTGTATACTTGATGGTTTACTATGTTGTAGTTGATAGAATATGTAGAAATTTATTGATGAACTCCGTTGTTTTCCTGCAATATTTGCTATTATCGTTACTCTTCACTTTGTAGATATTTCCTTTGTCATTCCCCTTCTATGTACGTTGCTGTTAATGTTCAACGAACAAATGACAAGAAACAAAAGAATGAGATCTAACACTTCTAAAGAAAACATGAATGGAAATGAGAACCATGGCTGAAATGTGAAAGAAAGATGAAAGGAAGGAATGACTATTGTTATGACCTTATTTCGATGTCCATTTATTCTGTAAGAAAGGATGAATAACTGTAGAAATCATGAGATCCCCTAGTGATATGACCTCTGTTATTGTATGCTTTGTTATTACCAAACGCAGACTATTTCATTCTTGGCGCAAGCATGTCTTTCATTGTTACTACTGTCTATAATCGTTAAACAAGCCCATTACGTTGTTACATCTTCATAAATCCTCACTGCCTTGAATATCATACGAGAAGTATGTTATTGTTATTCTACATAGTTCATTCTCGCTGCTACTATTATGGTATAAGAAGCATGTAGCTCTGGTGTAAATTACTCTTACTGTATAGAACTGTCGTCATAACTTAAAATACGTCTGCTGTTCGATTAGAGGCATGTTCACTTGTTTGTATTTCCTGCCATTTTTAGTCGACTAGAAGCATGCGTAGTCATTTATAAATCCTGCTATTACATTTGATTAAAGTATGTTAGCCAAGTATGTTTTTTCCATTGTCATGATCAATTAGAAACATATTAGCTGTATGAAGTATGTTTAGCTGTATACATTTTCTCCTGTCTCGTTTAGTCATTAAAAGCACGCTAGTTTCTCTTGTGTAGTCGATCTAAAAGCATGCTAGATATTGTAAAGTGCTATTATTTTGGCTGCTTAAAAGCATGTTTAGTCCTGCAACATAGTCGATTAAAGGCATGCTTGTATGATCGTATCCTCCTGTTGTTTAGTATTCATCACGTAGTTGTTCAATGTACGTTTCGCTATTATAATTTATTATGATTTGCTGCTGTATTTAGAGAGTTAAAGCATGTTTCCTTATATGCTGCTGTACATTAACCGATTAACAAGCATGTTCCGCCTATTGTCGATATTTCTTTGCAGGACCTTGTCCATTAAAAAGCATATTTAGTTGTTGATTTTTTTGTTGTCAAGTTCGATTAAAAGCATGATTTGTTTAACGTATTTCTGCTGAATAGTCGATTAGAAACACGTTTCAATGCTCGTATTTTTTTGCTACATAGTAGATTAAAAGCATGTTTTGTCATCTTAAATTCATCGTGTGTTCGCTGATGTTCTCCTTAAGTTTACAAAGCATGTTCGTTATTCTTAGCTCATTGTTCTATGTTGTCGCTACCTTCCTTACATATGAAAACATATTCTGTTTTGTTTTAGTGAATGTTAATAGTATGGTTAGTTGAACACTGTCATTACTTTTCTTATGTGAAGCATGTGCTAATATTTGTTCATTCATTTTTTACTGTGGATTCCCTAAAGCATTGTCATTTACTTCCCATACGTGCGTTATTTATTATGAAGAAGTTAGGCTGAGTTCACGTTAATAGAAACCAAGTAGGGGGTACCCCCTCGGGGTTGTACCCACATGCATGAGTGAGGAAAATGCTAAAAACAAGAATGTTCGGGATGGGCAGGAAATGCCTGTCATTGAAGAAACCCTGACGGCGGGATACACAGGAAGGGAAGAATCTCTAAAGGCGGGATATGCTGGGAGGAGGAAGAACTCTAAAGGCGGGATACGCCAGAAAGAGAAAGAACCCAAAAGGCGGGAAACGCCGAAAAAAGGGAACGAATAGGGAGTTGGGGTAGATGGGTAGTCCGGATCTAACCTAGCTGCTAGGATACACCCTCACAAAGTCAGGAAAGGGACTAGTAAGCACACAAGATGTTAGAAGCCGATCAACTAGGCCATCTCAAAGGACAACCTCGAATCTCCAGCTCGGAGTATGAGTAAAGAACCAAGAACCAAAGAACGTAATGAAAGAATTGGTTTGGGTGGCCCCCATTCCAAGAAAAATTAAAGAGAGAAATGCATAAATTGTTTTCCCCATCTCCTTACTGGGCGAAAGCTCACGTCCTTACTTGTGGTGTAGGTAACGTAGTAATTATGCAAGGAGCTATAGAAGAGGCCATTCTGGTGGAGCCTGCAGTGGATCCAATGGAGACGCCCGCGGAGTTGTAGTACGAGACTAAGAAATGAAGAAGAAGAAAGTTGTAAGGGCTAACGTCGAATTGTTGTCTTTTTACGAACGTTAATTTTCTCCTTATTGCCCTTACTTGAATATTATTCAGAATATTATGTAGGCCTTATTTGGAAACTCAAACCTTGAATCTTAAATTAATGTTTTTTTTCAATGTCGTTTTTCGCTAAACTGTTGATCATAGTTTCTTATTTTTCGTAAATGGAATTTCTTGTTTAGTTACACTTTCGCAACTTTTATGAACAAATTTTTATATCGCTTTCACAAATTGTAAGTAATAGTTCTTCACTATTTAATGAATGGTAAAATGAGCTTTTAGTAACGATCGGGTTTTTGCACTATGATTCCCTTTATAAAAGGATTTAAAAAAAAAACTTAACTTCGAGATTTGTTTTGGTAAAATTTAGCATATTTTTAAAACGGTTAAGAAATCCGGGTTGTAACAAAAAACACATTGAATTTGTTATTATTCATGAAACTAATGCAGTATAAATATTATCAACATCGAAATATACATTTTAGGATAAATTAGATCAATTGAATTTGACTATTTCGACAATAATTGATGAAATCCAATACAAATTTGAGGCGAACCTCGAATCAACCCTAAGCTCTGCAGGGCTCAACTGATAATGCAAAATCAAAAATTTTAAGATTATACTACAACATTATTTAATTTATGCCACAATATTCTCACAAAGTTTTGGATTAAAACATATATTTAAATCCATTAAAATTATATAAAATTATTTGGGAAAAATTTTAGTGCTTAAATGTTCGTTGCTATGACACTGTGCGAGGACAGAAAACTTGAGCTTCAAAAGTTTGTGACACCTTGGCATCAAACGATGTTTGAAAGTACAATGCCTCTGCATTGTGTGAGGTCGATGCCTCGATGTTTGGGGTTGTAATGCCTAAGCAATGAATTTATGATTAACACAACGGCGTGGCGAGAAGTATGGCACGACGTTAAGTCTAATTTTGAGATTCTTTGATTGTTTAGTATATACAAAAAAAATGAGATACTAGATAAATATTGTGCACATTTAGATTTTTATGTTAGTATCACATATATACTGTGATGGTTAGGCATTTGACACATGCATCATGAGACTTAACAAAATATAACAAAATGATATTCAAGTGTATTGATATTACATTGATCCATGGAGTATGTGCCTGACATTACATTGTATGTTCATGCATTCATGATTGCATGGTAAGCACATGGATGACAAATGTAGACGCATATTGGTTGACCGTAGTGCCCAATGTATGAGTAACCTATGTATTAGGGTGATGCATATTTGTTAGCATCCTTACTTAGGTTGATTCGATCTATGTTGCTGGAGGGCACTTTAGTGACCTATTTTCCATATCAATTTTATACTCCCATTTAACTAAAATAGTTAAAATATATTTTAAAGAACCTCTGTAGCAGAAGACTTTTTGTGATCAAAGCATTAGGAATAAAACAGATATAAATAATCATAATAAAATTTCTTTTTACAAATCTTAAAAATGTGCATGTTTACGAAAACATTTCATACATAAAATGTAATACCCCGATCCTAATTTTCCAGTGTATGTTATGAAATTGAATTTTTGGAGATAATATATATTACATGGCATATGGTTATGTGCTGAATTATGACAGGAAAATATGGTGGGATAAATGTTTAGTCAAAAATGTGAAGAAAAAGGGGAGGGGAGGGAGGGGGGGGGGGGGAGGTTTCGGTCGGTTCGGACGCCTACAAATGACATTGCGGACGTGAAGTGTCGTCTGCAACACACCTGGAACGTTGTCCCAACTTGGGATGGCTTCAGTGACGAGATGGCGCATCCTAATTTCTGTGTAGCCTTGACTTGCGGACGACCCTGCGGACGGGGAAGACTGATGAGTCTGGATGCGTACGTACGTGAAGAGATATCGTCTGTTTACCCTCTATCCAAATCTTGGACACTTTTGGATGACTATGCAGACGAGGCAAACACAGGAGATGTCGCCCAATTTGAATCTATCCAACATATGGACAGATTCAGACAATACATGCGGATGGTGAACGGTGTCCACAAGACAGCTGCGAATCGTACGAACGAAAATGGGGACGCCATTTCTAGTCTGAGACCTCAGGTTTTCCCTGCGAAATTTACCCTTGCGGATGAATACAGACAAGACATATGTGTCCGCACTCATCCGAAAGATCGCAGAATAGCAAAATTTTAAGGATTTAAACACCTACCGCTTCTCGTATAGTCAATAACTACGCAGTCTCCAGCGAAGAAAAACACTCCCAGATAGTGAAATCGTGACCTCTAACTATGGGTAGTCCAACCATCATCCTTCCCCTCCCCTACATGATGACTACCTAGTAAGACCTTATTTTTATTCTTGGATTCGTTCATTCTAGTAGAGTTCAGCTCCTTGCATTCTTCTCCTCTCCTTTCCTTCATACATCTTCTTCTTCTCTCTCGTTTATCTGAGTGTGGTGTTGCAAGGAGTGGAGTTCAGCTGTCCCTGCTAGTTTACCTCACAACTAAAGTAAGGAAATGGGTAGTTGTTAGCTTGAGGAAGCCCTACCGACAAGTATATTGCGTGAGTGTTGATTGTGTTGACTCTATGTTTTTTGTACTTACTCAACAATGGAACTAGATTATGATCACGGAAAGTTATGAGGTATGGATGGATGAATGCTAAGTAAAGAAAAACTGAACTAAAAGTTAGTATATTTTGCTGTGTTGTGAATATTTTCCTTTGCTGCTCTATCCTATACGTTTCAGTTTATTTTGTTGTGATGTTCTTACTTGTATTGTTGTTACATTCCATTAGGGTCTCCATTACTACTTGCTATGGGTTATTTGTTGTAGTTAGTGTTGTTAGTATATTATGTTAGTGCTGCTGTATATTCTCGGGATGTTCAACTTAAATTGCAAGTTTCTATGTGATGTCATGTTTGTTAGAAGATCAGTTAAGAAAGTCATGGTAAATGTTAAGGAGAATGAAATAGATTCAATGTTTATATTCTGCACATGGATACTTCATGCCTTTTCTTTATATTCACTCGATTAAACTTGATAGCATGAAAATCCTCTGTTTTAATTTCGTTGCTGCTATATGACTTTAACTATTGACTTTATCTCATGATAAACCGTTGTGGACTATCGAATAACAAATCAAAATGTGAATCTTGTCTGTTGTTATATTATCGTGTTGTTGTTGTCATATTGTTGCTGTCATCATTAGCTTGTGCACGTTATTTAGGTTACTATTATTGTTGTCTTATAAAGCATGTAACTCTAGTGTAAATAACCTTGCGGTAATTTGGGTTCTGCTTTCTATTAATATGGTGTTGTTGTGTGATAACTCGAAAGATAACTTAAAGCACGAAAACTCATAGGAGTTGCTGCCGTTGTTTGGTATCTTGGAAGTTGTCACTTTAACTAGCATGTAAATATTGCCCCTTTAAACCTCAAGCATGTTAGTCTATCACTCGTACAATCTCTTTGCTTCTAATTTACTTGTTAAGCATCTCCTTTGCTTGAGATAAACCTGTCCATTTATAGTTTACATCTCCCTAATTATGTTTATTGATTTTGGTTGTGAAATCGTTAAGCACGCCAAATTATATATATCAATATTGTTACACGTGCTTGCTAATTTCCTTTCGAGCAAGATATTCAAATTCTGCGAAGTCTACCATATTTGTTATCATTGTCTAATAGCGAGTCCTAGATATTGCTGGATTTATATGATTCTCTTCTATTTGCGTGATATGCATTCTCCTTGTGTATTTTTGATTTCGTCATTTATCATTGATTATTGTAATTCCCTGAAATGTATGCATAGCGTAGTTGTCATCATGCATCATGGTAATAGAAACAATTAGGGAGTGCCACCTTGGAGTGGTGCTCACATGCATTGGAAAGGAAAAACGATAAGAAAATGGTAAGAGAAGTAGAAAAGGGAATTGGGGATGGATGTGTAGCGAGTCTAGTCTGTAAACTAGGCATAGCCCCTCCCTCATTGGGTACGGGAGTTCTTCTAGTTTACAAAGAAAAGATTAGGTTCGATCACTATGCCATTGCAAAATAAAAAACCCCCCAATTCCAGCTTGAAGTACGAGTAAAGAAAGAATGAAAGAAAGTCAAGAACAATTTGGTTGGGTGGCCCCATCCCAATAGAATTAAAGAGAGGCATAAACATAAGCATTTCCCATTTCCTTTACTGGGCCATAGGCTCACGTCCTTACTTGTGGTGTAGGTAATGAAATGGTAATACTCGGCGCAGCGGAGGAGGCTTTCCCTGTGGAGCCTGCAAATATCCAGAAGAGACGAGATCGGAGTAGACTGATGGCTAAGAGAAAGAAGATGGACATATTTTGTAAGGGTTAAAAATAGTAAACATGTTTTGTGAAGGTACGGCAGTTTTAACCCTGAACTCATGTATTTTGAAGGTGCGACAATTTTAATCCTAAACTTTAAGCATGTTTGATTTAGACTTCCCATTTAACAAATGCTTTAATTAAATGGTTTTCAAATTCGTTTCCGCTATTTAATCTTGTTTCCGTTAGAATTTCCAAATAAATCGAGGATTTAAATTTCTACAATTTTAGCGAGTTCAAGAAAAACGTTGTAACGATCGGGATTTAAAAAAGGCACTATGATCGACGGTGATTTTAAATAAAGGTTTTGATGCAATTAAAGTCAAAAAAAAAATTTTAACTCTCGTTTTCCTTAAAATAAAGTAAAATGATAAAAATCTGGGTCGTTACATAAAATAGTTTCCATTCCCTTTTTTTCCTTTTTAACCTGGCCAACACAATATCTCATTGTGTAAATCTCACGTCAACTACTTCTCTTTTTTCTTGATTAGAATATCAACCTATGTCACAAGGAATAAACTGTAAGCCTAATGCTCAGTAAGGAATGCAACCATGATATGCATATGCTATGCAGATTTCTTAAAACATGCAATTTGACTTTCAGTTTTCCTTTTTAGTCACATAATAGTCTAGACGTTGGAGATCCACAGTTCAAGGGAAAAGATACATCATCTGCTTCTCCTTATACGGGACCTTCACTCAACCCCACCTCGCAATGTCTATTTACATTTATTCAATCCATTTTAAGTCTTTCTCTTTCAAAAATATATGCATAAAACATTTTTGTAATCTTGCTTGAAAACCATGATGCATAAACATGAATGTCTGAAATTTAACATGTTTATTATAATATCAATACATCTAACATATAAAGCGACAGATCCTTAAGACAATGAGTCCAATAGTAGATTCTCTAAATATCTAACATAGTGGTAAATCCTGAAAGTATCATATCATTCAAAACCCAACCCCATATCTAAGATAAATAGCAATCAACACACTATATTCTCTACTTAATTACTTTTCATGTAAAAAGTATAATCTCAAACACATACAACATATCCTCATGTACATTATGATCAATTATAGACCTTAACAACTAATATCCAATATAAACAACATATCCCAATCCTTGTGATGCAGCTCAAAGGCAAACACAAAAATTCATTCCTTACCTTAACATCTTACTACAATATCTTGATTTATCTGCTTAAGTTTTAATACCTAGAATATGTCAATTTTCACATTAACATCAATTCATTCTCTAGCAGCTTAAAACGTACATAATTCTTATCTTACTCAATCAAACCCCTTATTTTAAACTCTATACTTAAGCAATATAGTGCATATTACTTAACCCTTACATACACAACTCATAATATTCTAGATCAAATTCATTAATTCAAGAGTCCATGTTTTTCTTGAGATGTCTAATATTACATAGGAATTCATCTTTAACTTACAAGTTCACTAGGATAATTATTAACTTCCAAACATCAACATTATGAAATTTTACTATTTTTAATGCTATTTATCACTTTACTCTTTTAAACCCACACATCTCATAATTAAAGTCCTTTAAATCATAACAAGAATTGTCTAAAGTCTTACCTTGAGTGAGTTAAATGCTAAGGAAAAGAATAACAATCTTCTCATAGTTTGCTTCCTCTTCAAACACACTTTTCATAATAAAAGCCAAAGACTCTTTATAACAAACCAACTATACAAATATAGTGAGGTGTCATCCTTAACAACAATATATATGCTTAGTCATCAAGTTATCTTCCTTTAAAACTTGACACCTAAGCTGAAAATAGGCAATCTTACACATTCTCGGTCAACTTGTCAAGACCCATTTTACATTCATCATTTTTCCTTAACTCATTGTTACAGATTACCTCTATGGTATATCCATTTTTTTTAAAGTGTGAAGGGAAATGAAATCAATAGCAGAGGCAAATCACATTTGAAAATATGCATTTTCACTTTAAAACTATTAGAGGATTCTTAACACACTTTATATAATTTACATATCATCCACATTTTAGTGAGTCATAACCCATAGGTCAAAATGTGTTGGGTAACGTAAGTGCTTATCATGGCTATGCTCATTCCACTGTAGTTTTTTCCATCACTCGATGTTTACTTCATTTGGATCAAATTCTTCACCTACATCACAAGATTTAACTATGAGTCTAACGCTCAATAAGAGGCAGAATGAAGATGATCAATGTATGTTCATGCAGACTCAATGCTCAAGCTATCCATTACATAAAAGGACCTATCATTTCATTTATAGCCACACAACAGTTACGATGTTAGAGATTATCAGTTCAAGAGAAAAGATACATCCTCGAGTCCATCTTGGGAAAAACCGTCAATCAATCCTGACAAGGGATGAGATACATCATCTTGTAGTTCTCCTAAGTAAGACTGTCATTGATCCCCCCAACCTCCAACACCTATTTACTTTTATTCAGTCCATTTCATTTATATTACAATGCACATGCATGTAAACAATTTCATATCATACCTAAATCATGAAGCATGACGTGTATGCATTTCATTAAACCTTTAAACTTAAGCTCAACAATTTATCATCAGATCACAACCATTAAAATTACCAAAGCAATACATAAAACAACATTATCATCACCAAGCTAACAAACACCAAAACAATATGTCAAACAAAATTGCAAAACAATACAGCCTAATATCTTGTGATGTAGACCACAATGGTCTAGCACATGCATAGCTCTTCCCTTAAATTCTTCAAACAACTCAACACTACAAATTACTTCTTCTTATTACCTCCAAAACCAATAGACATCCATCACAATTCAAGATAAAAACATAATAGTTTACACATACATTATAGGGTTTTGATCCAATTTTACTTAACTTTGTCCTTTCATAACTTTCCCATTTCTTAACCAAATCCATTAATTCTAAGACCTACTTCTTCATTAAAATGTCCTTAATAAAATATCTAATTCGCTTAAGTTAAAAATTTTTGAAAAGCAAATAAACAACATCAAATACCACAATCAGCCGATTCCAACTTTTCCCTCCACTTCCACTCCATCATTTTACTATAACTTCTATAATCTTATATAATTCTTAACAAAACTATGAAGGAAATCAACCTATGTATTACCCTAAATTTTATCATGGAAACAATAAGCTTTTATTATTGCAATACTTGGGGAGTTGAATGTGCTAGAATTATGATTTGTGGTGTAAATTTGGTAGTGTTATGATATTGCTTATAGGGGAGTGAAGATTTAGGTTGTTATGGAAAAATTGAGGGAAGGAGTGGCCAATCAATTAAGGTTTGATCGAACTATAGTGTACAGAAAGGAAATTTTTGAAGCTTTTGAATGAATAACTGGTCGAACATTATGTTAGCGGTTGATCAGCTTCTATACAGATTTGAACTAAAAAAGTTTTACGGACGATTAGTGAATGATCAGTGGTGAAACAGATTGTAAAGTTTGTGAATTGTGGTTGATCAACTGAAGGAAGATGAAAGACCAATTTTTATAGAGAAAATGCAGAATTTTGTATCAGACTGATTTTGCGGTCGATCATCATCGGTAGGTGATCAACCAGTAATACGAAAGGTCACATGAGGTTTTATATGATGTTGTGTTCTGATTGGAGGAGGTAAAGGGTGGACAATCTATGGCTTGTCATGCATTCCTACACCTCCAACTTGGTGCTGGAGAAGGGGGTGACTTTGAAATTTAAAGGCTTGGGAAGGTAAAGTTCTTCTAAGAAAGAAATTTCTCAAAAGACCCTCAAGCTTTCTCTCCCTCTTTTCTCTCAGATTATCAAGGTATTCAAAGTTTCCTTTTATGGTTTCTTATGAATTCTTTGTAAAGTTGTGATAGTTGTGTTAAGAAGAATAAGATATAAGATGAAAGAGATAATGTAATCAAGTAGTTGAGATTTTTGAAGCATGTTGTCTATCTTCTTAGTATCTTTGGATAAAGCTGTATATGCATGTTATCTAAGACAATTTAAAGAAGAAATACGTCTGGGAATTGAGGAATTTGGTTAATCATAGAGAAAGTTTTGGATAGTTATTAGTGATTGAGAATTTGAATGAAGTCCTAGTTGTGTACATACTTGGAGTGTTATGTAATTAAGTAATTATTGATAAAAGTTTCATTGTATTTAGGTTTTAAAGATATTTCTAAGTGATTGGAACTAAGGCAATGACTTCAGGTAAGAGATATGTGCGTTTTAAGCCTATTGGCTTACATCACAAGAAAGTAGGAAATTGTTTGATATATTGTGTATATATGAGGATAATTGTAACGCCCCAGTTTTTCTTATGTTTAAAATCACATAAAATTTAAAACTTTTTCTTTTATAAATATAGTGGAAGACTATTTGTTTCATACATCCTTTTTCAAATCGTAGCAAAAGACTTTTGAACAAAACATTTAAAATTACAATAAATAAACCTTTGCAATTTAAGATATTTACTAAAACATTTACAAAACCTTTTAATCGTTTCCTTACAAAACCCTTTTTCCTTAAATCCCCTTAACCTAGCCAGACACAAGATCTGTAACACCCTTACTTTTTAAGTTGGATAATTATCGGGATATTACCAAGGACGTGTTCAGAGCGTTAAGTCTAGGGGTATTTCTGTTATGTTTTCCCCGTATACGCGATATAACTAAAGGATGGGGTAGTTAGGATATTACGTTTCGTATTTATACGTGTCATTTATGACGTGTATTTACGGGGAAAAATGAGGGGGTAAAAGTTAAGTGAGAAATATGTAAAGAAAGGTTGTCCAAGGCGTTTTTGAACGCTTGCGGATGACATACGGATGAGTTATGTCATCCGCACGTGCATTGTGTGGCATCCCCAACACTTAGGATGCACCAGGATGAAAAATTTTCATCCTCATGCGTTTGAATATCGACTTTCGGATGCATAAAGACGAGACGTGTCATCCACAAGTGCATTGCACGTCACCCTTAGCCTTGGGATGACTCAGGATGCGATTTTGCGTCTTGACTTCAATGTATTGTTGTGTTGCGGATGATTTCAGGATGATGTAGACGTGGATAATTGCGTTTGGATTTAATTTGTCTGAATCCTAGACAGTTTCAGACAAGTCCGGATGTATGCGGATGCGGTGACTTCGTCCGCATTGAATCTGTCCGAACTCGAACGCATACAGATGAATGCGGACGTGGATTAGCTGCGTCTGAATTGACTCTGTCCAATTTATGGACAGATTTGGAAGAGTGTGAATGCTTTATGCGGACTCCAAAATGCATCCAAATGTCATCTGTGGACGGTACGGACAGCATGAGGACGCCAGTTCTCGCCCAAGGAATCGATTTATCCTTAATGATTTTACACTTTTGGATGAACGCAGACGTGACTAGTGCGTCCGTACTCGTCCGAAATAGACCAGCTCTGCGTAATTTTTGAGATTTAATATTCAAACTCTTCTCGTGTAGTCATTTCCTACACACAATTTCTTGACAGAAAATCCTCCTCGGCATAGATGCCGACCTCCTCCTACCCGTAGCGACCTCTCTACCCTCCTCTACGTGTACATTGTCTCCAAGGTATAAGCCTTCCTCTCCCTTTTTGTTCAGCATGTCTCCTCTGTTGTGTGGGCTGTCCTCTCCCTGTGACAGAGCTCTTCCTACGAGTGAGTGTTCTCTGGTGAGTGGTGTGGTTCTCTCATGTGGGTGAGGATGCGTGAGTGTGTAAGTGTGTGAAGGAGCTGTGGTGTGAGCTGAAAGAGCTGGAGCTGCTGCCATCCATGGAGGAGCTGGAGCTGCTATCCTTGCTTGGAGCTGGAGATGCTGTCCTTTCTTGGAGTTGGACCTGCCGTGAGGGCTGGAGTTACTGTCATTGTTTAGTTCATCAATTTAGGTAAGGAAATAGGGGTGTATTGGCCTATGGAGGCCCTACATCACAAGTAGAGTGCATGAGTTTTATGTTGGTTCTCTTAAATGTTTACTGCTAATTGTTGTTAGTTGGTTTCTAGTTGATATTTCCATGATTATCTGCTATATTTTCCTTTATTGATTTCTTGCTATAGATACTCCTTGTGTTGGTGATAGTATGGATTGTTAGTACTCTATAGTTATTGTTGCTCTGTGATATTTCCTTTGATAGTCCGTAGACTCTTTACTGTTTGATTTCCTTTGTGGTTGTTAGCTCCATGATCCCCTTTGTCTGTTAGCTTCCCGCAATTTTATACATACTGTTGTTAAATTCCTGCAAGTATTTCCTTTACTGCAAATGATTCGTATAATTGATAGTGATGGTTGAAATGAAAGTGGAACAAGTGAATGATAAATAGTTATGTGAAGTCCGAAAATGAGCTAAGAGTCCTATGTTGTGTTTAAATGTTTACTTGTTGTTTAGTTATTAACCACAAGCTGTTAAATTTGCATTATTTTTTATTTGCTGATTAGTTATTAACTACATGCATGTTTAATTAACTAAGTAGATCTGATCACATTTAATATACTAATTAATTAACTAGTCTTTAAATAACTGAGTCGAGCATGTTTAGCTAGCTGTTTAAGTAATAACTAATCTTAGAGCATGTTAATTAACCAATTAGTTGAGCATGTAAATCAATGGAGCATGTTAACCAATTTAGTTAATCTAAGCATGTAAACAATTTAATTAATCTAAGTATGTGAACTAATGTCTAATTAACTAATTATCGATAGTTAAATTGAGTATGCTTAAGTAATTAATTGGTTGTTTACTTAAATAAAATGGTAACTATTCTCGATGCATGAAAATTGACTAGGATGAATACTTAAGATAATAAATAACTAGAATAATTATTAGCATGTTTAATCAACTAACTAAAACAAAAGCATGTTTAAATCATCTAGGATAATAATTGTAGTTCTTTCTTGAGCAACTAATCATTTGGAGCATATAATTATAACTAGGATAATAAACTACACTATTAAGTGTAGTATGTTTAATTAATTAGAATAAAAGCATGCTTAATCAATTAGAATAAGAATTATGAATTTATAAGTATGTTTCCTATCTTCAGTTATTTATTGTCTAAAGTATGTTTCCATTTAAATTATTAATTGTGAACATGTTAGTTTAATCTTACTAAGTGTCTGAGCATGTTTAGTTTAGCTCAGTTTATCGAGCATGTTTAGTTAATTGTAATTCATCGCATGTCTACCTTACCGTCTCTTTACTACTCATTTACTTTCAATTACTGTTAATTACTATATGAACAATTTCAATTACAACTTGCTTTCATTTCAATATGATTGTCAATTACTTTCTATGATATGTGTTATTGAATTATTGGCTGCTTTCATTTCTATGCGCAATTCAATACTTGTCAATGTTACGTTACAAAGCATCATGCATCATGTTAGGTTGAGAATGTATGGTCATGCATCATATTGATAGAAACTAATAAGGAGTGCCACCTTGGCGGGGGTACTCACACATGCATAAGTGAGGTAAAATGTTAAAGAAAATGAAGGAAATGGGGAGTTGGAGGGCAAATGGGTAGTGGGTCTAGTCTGTAATCTAGCCAAAGCCCCTCCCTCTTAGGGTACATGAGTTTTAGTTGCAAGTAAAATGTTATATCCAATCACTATTCCATCACAGAAGAAATCCTTCAATCTTCCGCTCGAAGTACGAGTAATGAATGAATGGATTAAAGTAACGTAATTAACGAACGAATGGCTTAATGAAAGGATTGGTTTGGGTGACCCCCATTCCAAAATGGACTAAAGAGTGGCATACCACTTTGCATCAAACCATTTTCCTTACTAAGCCATTAGGCTCATGTATTACTTGTGGTGTAGGTACAAACAACGAACAGATAATAAGTAGGGATGAATGATTTGCATGCGCGAGACTCGTGGCTTCCCAGGCTAAAGGGAGAAAAGAGAAACGGTTGTAATTCATTGGATTTAACTATTCGGTTTTCATTTCTTAAACGCAGTATTTAATTGTTTAGTATTTTCTCTTTAAATGATTTATTTTACGCTTCCGCAATGCTTTAAACAATGATTTTATAACCCTTTCACATTTTATTAGGTAGATTTTCATAACAAGTTTGACAAAATTATTATACCTAATTATAATTACCTTATTATTATTTTTCCATTACTTATTTTATCTCTTTGTGGATAGTACCGATTAGAACATTCCAAGGAAAGGCTAGCGGTTCTCAACATATCACTTAATATCAGTCTCCTAGATAGGATATCCTTTCCAAATAAGTTCCCAGGACAGGCTGGTGGGTCACAACGGTCCACTTAAATACTAGTCTCCTTAGACATAACTTATTTGCATAGTACAATTACACCACTAATAATATTTGTTAATGCGATATAATAAAGGACGATAATAACAATAATAATAATGGATTCCTTAATGAATAATACAGTGATAATAATAGTGTGATAATAATAATAATAGTGAAACTAATATTTATTATCAACTATTTAAGGAAAGGAATATTACCAAAATAATTCAAAGGCGACCTCATAATTTCTCCCGTCGAAATTCCCGTTTTAAGACCAAAGTGGCGAATCCAACCTCCAACTTCACAACCCAAAACCCTTACAATCCATCCCATTTCTCTCCTCTCCTTTCCTTCTCTATGGCTTCTCTCTCTTTTCTCTCGCTTTGGTGTGGTTTTCATTCAAAACCCACTGCCTATTTATAGGCAAAGTGGATCTGAAGAAGCAGCAATAGGAATAGGAAAGAAAATGTGTGGGGTGCAGCAATTTGTATAGAAAGAGTCGGCAAAACCAGCTGCGCAGTCGATCTTGTGACTGGTGGTCAATCACCCGCCAGTCAGCGGTCGGTCGCCATCATGGCGGTTAATCGCCATCTGATCGACCACTGTTTTGCGCCGATTGACAGTTGATTTGTGTTTCAGCGATTTGTTCCTTTTTGTATTAATTTGAATTTTTAATATTAATTTCATTTATTAATTTAA
This sequence comes from Begonia loranthoides, assembly GCA_022433065.1. Classification (NCBI taxonomy): domain Eukaryota; kingdom Viridiplantae; phylum Streptophyta; class Magnoliopsida; order Cucurbitales; family Begoniaceae; genus Begonia; species Begonia loranthoides. The sequence continues at coordinate 19,718,518 of CM039470.1, read as the reverse complement.
ATTCTTTTATAATAAATCAATACTCAATAAACCATAATCAATTTTTCACTTTCCTTCATTAAATCAATTCTCCGTTAAATTCTTAATCAATCCTACAACTCCGTTCCCATAATTGGTAGAATACATATGCCGTAAATCATAACATCTCATTACAGATTCCAGGAGAAAAATCAGACTATAATGTTCTAGGAGAAAATTATTCCAAAATATAATTTTAATCCCAATTAAAATCTGGGATATTACATAACAAGATGACTTTCCGGACCAGATTGCACTTTTTGACCATATCTCTATCACTTTTTAAAATATGTCAACAAAATTTTGAGGATTTTTTTTTCGTCCATCCCATATTTGGGTTTCTAGAAATTGTTCCAAAAATCGTGCATTTGGTTCTTTTTTATTATCCCGAAATCTCCTTGTAGAAACTTTCTTGTTACCAAATCTAATTTCATAGTATCCTCCACCATTTGGGTTATAACTTTTTTTTTCTAGAATGAATTAGCCAACAAAATTTGGAGGCAATCTTCTACCAATTTTGATCTTGGCGTTATATGAAAATCAACATAAGATGCATCCAATTGGACGAGTTATTGCATTGCCAATTTCCATCACAAAAATCTACCAAGACAGTTTTTACTGCGGCAGTTGCAACCTTTGATTTTGGGGAGGCATCATTTGGTATCAGAGCCTGTTATTTCCCTTCTTTTCAGGGTATTTTCTTTATATCAATGATGACAAGGAGTGGTGCTAATGCCTTCCAAAATCGTGAATCCAATAATCAACAACCAATGCACCTCAATTGAAAGAAGCCAAGTTTAGTGCACAAGGAAAAACTTATGAACTCAAGGCCACCATCTTAAACTTAACTCAACAAATCAAAGGTATGTTGAACCAGAATGTTAGGGCACCTCAAAACCCTAGAAAAATGAGGCATGGTTTTAATACCTTGATTTTTCTTATGAAATTAAGTAAGCATAATTGAGAATTTATTTGGGTGTTAGTAGAATTAGTTGGATGAAATTGGAAAATTATAATGTTGTATGTGTTTTTGGTGAAGGAAGTGTTAAGGTTGGTGAAAATGGCAGTGTCATTTGTGAGGATTGGTGATGTGGAATTGGTTGATGGAGTGATCAACCGGTTGTGTGTGGTAGAATATTACAAAAGCAATACAAAGGTTTGGCAGTGTGGAACCGGTCGATCAGTGATCAAACGAGAAATTTGGAGGGATCGTCTAATCTCACTACAAAATGCTACGAAGATTAGTGGTCGATCGTCGATTGACCGACTCCTCATGAAATGCAGAAAGTGTGGTTTTTAAGCATTGATCAATTGACGCTATAAATCCCGAGGCGATGTTTTCTGTGATACTTCCACGCGTCCTCCTTTACAAATGGCATTTGATATGGAGAACTAGGTGAGATATTTTGGGGATAAATGAAGCGTATGGGGAATGCTACTGTGAAGATATAAAAGAGATAGAGATGGTGAGGGAGCTCTCTAGAGAAGAGAAAGGAGCTGAGAGTGTTTTGATAAGAAAAGAGAAAGAGAGATAAAGAGTTAGACTGAGAGAAATAAAGAGAATTTTTCTAGAGAAGAGAAGAAAGGAAGTTTTGTGAGAAAATAGAGAGAAAGGAAAAGGAGGAAGCCAAGAGAAGAAAGAAAAGAAGAAGAAAGAAGAAGGAGGAGTGTGTGAGCTACTGGAAGGAGCTCCCTACTTTCAGGTCTTCTCAGGTGCTTCAAGTATGATAACTTCCTTCCTGGTTTATGGATTAAGTTGTATTAAAAGTAGAAGATGAAAATAAAGTGTTAAGAGGAAGAGTTTCTACTGTTTCTAAGCAATTGTCAAGTACTATATGCTTCTCTGTTGGCTTTTCCGCTCACTGTATATTGTTGGGAGTTATGTTTTGTTTTGAAGTTTGGTTATGGCTATTGGTTATTATAGATGTAGTTGTTCTCTACTAATGATTATTGTTGAAGATAAGTATAATTAACTACTACCGTGTGGAGCACTGTTCATGTAGTTGAAGGGTATTGAGAAAGTGTTATTCTATTAATCTTGAAGTGCTTTCTGTTGTATGTTGACTGGCTTGAGGATTAATGTTCTGCAATTGTTTTGGTTAATGATATTTTGAACATAGATATTATGTAAGAGTTATATTTAGTTTATAGATTTGACGGAAATAATAAGTAAAAGATAAAAGAATGAGAAATGTAGTGCACTACTATTTGGATATTACTGATGGCATGTTAGAAAGTTAGGCACTGTTGTTGGATTTTGGTTCTGTATGTCGGATATGTCCTTTGTGAGTTACAGTTATGAGGAATGTTATTTTGTTAAGTGTTATGGTTTATGGAACTCCGTGAATGGTTGTTAAAAAAATGAAGTTAATGATTAAATGTTATTGATTTTCAATGTATTGAAAAGGGAGAAAAGTATTAAGTGTCGAAATTCTTTAAAGCTTGGAGGTAAGTGATATTGTGTGTGTTTTGGTCTTTGGTGCCTTCATCACAACAGTTAGGATTTGTTTGATGCCTGTGTTTACTAGATTATTAAGTTAAGTTATTGATCATGCAATTGCTCGAGGATGTATTGCTATGTGCTTGCTTGTTGTTTTAGTGATGTGTCTATAGATTTAAGTTCTCTAAGTTAAGGATTTTGGTATTGATCATGCTTCGAGGATTATAGGATTTTGATATTGATCATGCTTTGAGGATTATACTGAGGATATAGAATTGTATACATTAATACACATTCATACATCATGGTTTTCAAAATGTTATGAAAATGGTTTTCAACATTTTGTAAAGGAAATGGAAACATAACTAAATGTGAATAAATGTAAATAGACGTTGGAGGTGTGAGTTCTTGAGTTGGTCGCTTAGGTGGGTGCCATGAGATAGCCGCCTAGGGTGTGCGCCAAGGTATGGGCGCTTTAGGTGTGTGCCACGATTGGCCGCCTTGTGCATAAACCACTCATTCTCATCAGGTTTTGACATCTCCAATGCCTAGATGGTTAATTGGAATTAAATGAAAACAAAACTAAATGGAAACGAATGTAAATAGACGTTTGGAGATGTGAGGTTAAATTGACTACCCCACATGGGCCATTAGGTGTGCCACACTTCCTCATCAAGTTTAGGCATCTCCAACACCTGTCAAGTCAGGATAAAGTAAAGTCAAGTAAATGGTAAAGTAAAGTCAAGAAAAAGATAAAGTCAAGGTCAAGATAGAGGTAAAGAAAAATGAAAACAGAAAACTACATACAGATTTTAAAAGCTGCATAACATGTGCATTGCATATTTTATTTTATATCACTTACTGAACCTTAGGCTCATAGTGAAGTCTTGTGATGTAGGTACAAATGATAATAGGTTAAGAAGTAATGGATGAAGGATTCGCATGTGCGGACCTTGTGGCAGGCTAGGCTAAAGATCAAGAGAAAATGTAACAGTTTTTGTAAAGTTATTGATAAATGTATTAAGAGATTATTGTTTTAAAATTAAGCAAAGTGTTTCATGTTGTAAAGGTTTATTTATTTTATTCATAAAAGTCTTCCATTGTGATTTATATGGGCAACGCTGCAGATCTACTCAGATCATAAAAGCCTCAAGTACATTTTCACCCTGAAAGAATTGAATATGCATCAACGGCGGTGGCTTGAGTTTGTCAAGGCCTATGATTGTGAGATCAAGTACCATAAGGAAAAGCCAATGTCGTTGCGGATGCTCTCAGCCGCAAGGTTGTAGTGATGATCATGATATGTCAAGGAATGCCTTCTGAACTTTAAAGAGATCTTCAGGAATTTGAGGTGTAGATGGCCCCGCCACAGTTGAACGTGGTGTTAGAAAAGTTGACGTTGGTGTCATCTATTTAGGCTCAGCAAAATGATGGGGTATGTAATGATTTCAAGCTGAACTAGGCTCTACTGAAGTACCTGAACTTCTCCACGTCTGCTGACGGCATGGTCAAGTACAAAAACCGGTGGTATGTGATGAGTGATACCACGGTACAACTAAAGATCTCTAAGAGAAGCCCACTCTTATAATTTCTCGGTACATCCTGGTTCTAACAAGATGTATTGGGATCTTAAAACTCACTACTACTGGCCCAACATGAAGTACGATATTGCTGATTATGTGTCGCTCTGCAAGGTATGTCAGCGCGTCAAGGCCGAACACCAGCGACTTGGCAGTCCACTCCACCCATTACCAATCCCTAAATGGAAATGGGAGCATATTAGCATGGACTTCGTCACTTGTCTGCCCAAAACTGCTAGAGGCCACGATCCAATCTGGGTAATCGTGGATCGGTCGACGAAGGCTGAACATTTCCTACCAGTATCTATGACGTATAAGATGAATCAGTTTTGCTGATTTGTATATTAAGGAGATAATGAGGTTACATGGTGTTCTAGTTTCAATTGTAGGGATCAGGACCCACGTTCTACGTCAGCTTTTTGGAAGAGTTTGAGTAGAACCATGGGCACCAAACTAAAATTCATTACAACATTTTATCCTCAAACAGATGGCCAGAGTGAAAGAACCATCTAGACTCTCGAGGATATGTTACGTGCTTGCATTCTCGACTTCCAAGTAGGATCGGGAAAAATATTAACATTGGTTGAGTTCGCATAAAACAATAGCTTTCAGGCCACTATCGACATGGCCCCGTACGAAGCGTTATATGGGAGGAAGTGCAGGTCCCGCTTTGCACTGGGATGAAATAGGTGAAGCTACCTTCTATGGCCCCGAGATGGTGCAGAAGACTACAGAGTCTGTAGCCCTGATAAAACAAAGAATGTTAGCAGCTCAGAGTTATCAGAAGAGCTATGCGGATAATCATCGTCGGGCCCTTGAATTTAATGAAGGAGATAGCGTGTTTATGAAGATATCTCCTTTCAAAGGTGTCGTTCGATTCGAGAAAAGAGGGAAACTCAATCCTAGATATGTGGGACCATATGTGATTACAAAGAAGATAGGACCCGTGGCATATCAGTTGCAGTTGCCAAACTCAGGCAAGTGTACACAATGTCTTCCACATATCTATGCTCAAGAAGTGTCTGGGTGATGCAGTTGTACTAAACCCCTCCGAAGGTATTGAGGTATAGCCCAACTTGAGCTACAGCGAGAGGCGTGTTTAGATTCTTGATTCAAGAGTGAAAAAGCTAAGGCGTAGGCGTATTCCTTTGGTCAAAGTCTTATGGCTGAATCACGGCCATGAAGGGGCCACTTGGGAAAAAGAAGATGACATGCAGACCTTATATCTCGAATTGTTCAGTAGCTAATTTTGGGGACCAAAATTTTTGTAAGGGGGTAGTATGTAATACCCCAGTACTAGCTTTTCCGCATACGCAATGTAATCAAATTTGGAAATATTATACATTGCATTGCGTATATGTACTTGTTTATTCATGACATGTAATTGTGAGGGAAAGATTTTTGGAATGAAAGGTGTAATTCGAAAATGTGAAAAAATTCCGTTCTGTGCATTTTCGGATGCCTGCGGACGAGACTTGTCGTCCACAAGTGATTGGAGCACCAGCCTTAGACCTTGGGACGAATCAGGACACAAATTCGCGTCCTAACCTTACTATATTCAAGACTTTTGGACGTGTCCGGACGACATGCGGATGAGTCGGGCCTCATCTGATTTGACTCTGTACAAGTTTGGGAACCTTTGGGCAAGTGCGGACGAGGGCGGGTATCGTCTTATTTGAATTAAAAAGTCTACTGCGGACAGTACGGACGAGGTGGGAGATGAATTTTCTCGTCCGAGGCCAAAATTTGGCCTGTGAAATTTAACCTTGCGAACAACGTGCAAATGAGACCTGTTCATCCGCACTCGTCCAGCAAATTGCAGATTTGCGTAAATTTAGGGATTTAAAAACCGAACACTTGTCGTGTAGTCCAGTAATACGCAATCTCCAACGAAGAAAATCGACTCCCAGATAGGAGAAATCGCTTCCAGCTCCAGCTCGAACATAGCATAGTTGTTATTCCCCTCTCTTACATGATGATTGCCTAGTGAGACTCTTCCTTTTTATCTTCAGCTCATTTCCTTCCAAATGAGTTTAGCTCCCTGCGTTCTTCTCCTCTCGTCTCTTTCGTTCTGTTTCTTCTTCTTGGTCGTTTGGTTAGGTGTGGTGTTGCAAGGAGTGGAGTTCAGCTGTCCCTGGTAGATTACTTCGTAGCTAAGGTGAGGAATTGGGTTAGTATTGGCTAGGGGAGGCCCTACCCATAAGTAAAGTGTGTGTGTGTTGACTATATTGTTGTAGTTGTTGTAGTTAAAATCTATAGATTTCCTAGATAATGTCCTCTTGTTGCTTCCTACGAATTTCTTACTGCCTTTACTCTATTTATAGCTTCTATATAACTTGCTGTTAAATTTATTTTGATGTTATGCTATAGTTGCTCTTACTGTCGTTACTCTATCATTACCTTCTAGATCTTTTGCTGCTATTGTTATGTTCTGGTTATTGAGAATATGGTTTGATGATAAGTTAGTGTATAGAAGTATGAATGAGAATGTAGAATCAAATGACTCTAGTTTTAGATCACCATACTAAACCCAAATGCCAAAATTACCAAATCTGTAATCGGCTATAGCTAAACCCAAACACCAGATTTAAAACAATTATAACTTCAATTGTATACAAGCTTTAGAGCTCAAATTTGCATGGTCACTACTCAACAACTTGAAGAGAATGGTGTCCAAATTCCAGATTCAAACTCGTTACGAACAGGGAGTTACATTATTATGAAAATGAACCTCGTATTAGGGTTTTGCTGGACAGATTCTAGCGGTCAAGATTATCTCAACGTAAACAATACTTGCATACACTTACTTGAACCCAAATCTGAAAGAATACCACACAAAAATCCCAACAATAACTCAGCTAAATAAGAGCTTCAAATAACAAGCATTTGCAAGGCAAAATGCAATCACAAAACACATAACAAATCTGCCAACGCAAAAACAGATTCTCGGAAGTAGATTCTTTCCTTCTAAAATAATGATTATCGATTCCAAATCTCCACAAAAACTCCACCAAATCCAGATCAAGAAAGATACAGCAAATAACTTCAAGAAAAGAGAATTCCTTCTGAAAATATGGATGGAAAAAAAGTGACAAACCGATGAAGTCCGCAAATCCTCCAAAGACTGAGGGGTGACTTGTTCGGCCACTTGAATGAATGGCTCTCTCCACCAGGGGATGCTAGTTCTTCTACCTCCATGCCACAAACACCACCACGCAAGGAGGAGGAGCTGGAAGAGGTAGGAAGAATCGGTTTGTCCAAGATCTAGCAAGTACAAACAAACCGATTGGATAGATTGAAGGTGGCCGAGAGGGTGACTCCGCGGATCTCCAAGAGCTCAGGAGCAAAAAGCAATCTTTTAGGGTTTTTTTTCCAATTAGTTCGAATAGGGTTCATTAGAGAGGATAAAATACCTTTCTAATGAAAAAATTACTAATTTTTGCCAAAAGAAAAATTAGAAAAGAAACCCTCAAAACATAAAACACAAAAAAAAAAAAAAATTGTTTCTTGGCTGATTTTTATCCCTTTGTTAAAGCTGCGTTTGACATAGCAAACGTAATCCAAAATTAACGAAAAAGTACTTTCTGGAATGATTTACGTACCTGCTACATTTGTTATGAAGAGCACTTTCCAATATGAAGTTTGATATATCGCCAAAAATGCCATGTACACCTCGGGGGTTAGTTTATTAGCAGATTTTTGGAATGTTATCTCCAAAACTTGTATTATGCCTTCCATCAATGCTCAACTTAAACAACTCCATGATAGACCTACCGAAGGAAAATTACACAAAAGAAATAATTTGGTTAGAAAAATAGTGAACCTCATGGCTCAAGATCACACGGTAGGATTTTCGGGGCACATCAAGTAGAAAAGGGAATTGGGGGTGGATGGGTAGTGGGTCTAGTTTATAAACTAGGCGGCACCCCTCCCTCATAGGGTATGAAATTTCTAGTTTACAAGCAAAATGTTAGGTCCGATCACTATGCCATTGCACGAGAAAAACCTCCCAATTCCAACTCGATGTACTAGTAAAGAATGAGCGAACGAAGGTAATAAAAAGGTTGGTTTGAGTGTCCCCCATTCCATAACAGACTAAAAGAGAGGCATAGCATAAGCATAAACCTCATTTCCTTTACTGAGCCATTGGCTCACATCATTACTTGTGGTGTAGGTAATGAAATGGTAGTCCCAAGAGTCTAGGAGGAGGCTTTCCCCATGGAGCCTGAGGAATATCCAGAAGAGACGAGACCGGAGTAGACTGATGGTTAAGAGAAAGAAGAAGAACATATTATGTAAGGGTTAAATAGTAAACATGTTTTGTAAAAGTATAACTACGGCCCTAACTCGTGTATTTTGAATATGTGGTAGTTTTAACCTTGAACTTTAAGCATGTTTGATTTAGACTCCTCATTTAATAAATGCTTTAACTAAATGGCTTTCAAATTTGTTTCCACTATTTAATCTCATTTCCGTTAGATTTTCCAAGTAAACCAATGATTTAATTTCCTATGATTTAATCGAGTTCAAGTAGTAACGATCAGGATTTAAAAAGGGCACTCTAATCTAAGGAGATTTTAAATGAAGGTTTTGCTGCATTTAAGGTTTTAAAAATCTAAACGCATTTTTTTTAAGAAAATAAAGTGGAAGGATAAAAATCTGGGTCGTTACAAAAGCTCAATTTTCATTCATCTAAGTTCTTTGAAAAGAGTAGATACAAAGGGTTTAAATAGGCTAATATGTTTGCTAGAAGACAAACCAACAACCTAATAAAGACTTTTAGGTGAAAAGAAAAGTAACCCAACAACTTAATAAAGACTCTTAGGTGAAATGAAAATAAAAGACTTTTAGGTGACATGAAAAGACAAAATTGCCTAAGAAGTCCAATTTTCGTATAACCACTTGGATGAGGTTTTAAATACCATTTAAAACCCTCAAATAATTAAACTTAAGCCCAAAGTGGCTAGCCCAAAAATAGACATAAGCTAAAGACTTTGAAAGATCATGTTTTCATCCCAAAAATACTTGAAAGGCTTCAATCTTCCATCTCCAATTCTCATTCCTCTCCAATTCTATGTAGAATATTAAATGGTTTAGGAGATTCGTTAGAAACTTGTTGGACAACCTCCTTCTCTTGAATTTCCATAATTAATGCATACATAGCTTGCTTCAATTGCTTGCTACGTGCTCTAGTCATTGGACCTCCAATTCCTTGCAATGGATCGTTAGACTTAGTTGGCTTTTCAAACTTTGATGTAACCATATCTCCATAATTTTCATTGGATTCTTGGATAACATCATATACGTGATGACAGAATATTGTAATGACTTTGGAGACATATTGATTGTTTTGTTTTGCATGTGATATTAAACTTGACAAATATTAAGGTATTATGTTTTGCATGGTATGATCATGTGTGCATATCATGAATCATTAAAAACATTTTCATTAAGAAGACAAAAAGACTGATTAAACATAAATAGTTATTATGGGCTGTGGTTCAAGTTGGTTGTCCCTTATGAGGTGGACCAAGTGGTGCCACTCTCACTTAGAAGAAATTTCCCTCAATGATTAGATTGTAAAGTGAAAGAAAAGAAAGAAAGACTGAAGACTAACAGTTCATGTTTTCATGAATTGTATCTCATGGTCATGATTTCATATGTATCTCTTGTTGAGCTCCAGCCTTATAGATGAACTTTGTGATGTAGATGAGGAAAACCCTGCTGATGCCATTGATAACGAAAATATGTGAAGGAGGCAGTTGAAGGAGTACTCTCATGGGCGATGTTGCGACATTGTTAGAGCGACATTGACCCATGGATGAAGATTTGAGAAAAGAATATTGAAAAAGAAAGACCTTTTATTAAAATATATTTTTTTAAATGTTTGGATTTAAGTTAACAAGTTTTTACAAAGATTTATGATTATTTTATGTTGGGTTTTAATTACATATGCAATTTTAAGACTTCCGTTGTCATATTTTAAAGATATTGTTATCTTTGTTTTCAAAGACATAAAAACAAATTGATTAAAAAAATGGTAAGAAAAAAGATTTACGCTACAGTTCGTTACAATTAGATAGGTTGAAAGGTATCACTAACCATTCATAGAGCCCATACTTGGTTTTGAATGTCATCTTTCAATCATCTGTTTCTTTCATGTGTATTTGATCCACCTTAGAGAAGGTGGTTGATCCATTTGATTCATCCAATATGTTTTCAAGCCTTGGTATTGGAAATCTATTCTTGATGGTGATTTGATTAATGGCTCAACTATCCACACACATCCTTAAAGAGTCATCCTTCTTGGGTACTAATAAAGTCGGTATGGCACAAGGGCTAAGAAACTCTTGGATATAACATTTTTGAAGAAGATCGGTGACTTGCTTATGTAACTCGTAAGTTTCCTTTGGGTTCATTCTATAAGAAGGATGATTAGGTAATACTACATCGAGCAAATAGGTCAATTTGATGCTTAATTCCTAGAATTGGTGGAAGGCTTTGAGGAGCTCTTCGGGAAAACATTTTGGAATTGTTCTATAAGTGACTTGACTAGCTCCAGAATCTCCCCCAATTCTTTAAGTCGGTCATGGAATATAATCATCACAATGGGGTAGCAACTAGTTAGGCATTTCCTCGACTCATTCCTTGTTATGAATAAGGATTCTTTGTTGTTCCTTTCCTTCATCACCTCTTTATTTGAAGCAATTGGATCTGAATGGAGAGGAGCTAGTTTGATAGTTTTTTTCCCCATACTGAAAAGAGTAAAATTTAGTAAACCCATCATGTATGGCCCTTCTATCAAATTGCCATGGTCTACCTAGCAAAATGTGGCTAGCACTCATGGGTCCACATCACAAAGCACTTCATGTTGATACCCACCAATGGAGAGTGGAACCCTTGCTTGTTTGGACACCTTGACATCTTCCCGATCATTTAACCATCGTAGCTTATAAGGTGTTGGATGCATAGTAGTTTCAAGGCCAAGTTTCTCCACTAAATCCAAGGAAGTCACATTGGTGCAACTCCCTCCATCAATTATTAAAGAACACACCTTGTCCTTAATCAAACACTGCTATGAAAAATGTTCTCCCTTTGATGAACATTTTCTCCTTTTTGAGTAGTGAGGGTTCTCTGAATAATCATAAGAAGAGGAAAATCTTATGCATAAAAGACCACCTTTTAGGACTCTTTTTCTTCATTTCTTGGGGCTGTCATGTCATCTTTACTTTCAATTTCACTGGACCCTTCTCTTAATACCATCACCCACTTGTTTGGACATTCAGAAGCAATGTGGCCCAAAGTGAAGCACTTGAAGTATCTGATGTCCCTTGACTCTAGCCAAGAGGTGTCCCCCACCACTTTCTTCTCCACGAAGCCTTTGTTAAATACACCTTTTAGGAAAGAAGCTTCTCATCAGCTTTGGCTTTAGGTTTTAATGCTTTGCACAATTTTAGTTCGACTGCAGACGGTACATCTTAGTAGTCCTTTTTTATTGTCTCTTAACTTTCATGGCTAGTTGTATCACGTTATTCATGAGTTTTTAAGGTTGTCGTTCCACTACATCTCTAACTTCTCTAGTTAAGCCTTTAATAAACCTTGCAATGGTTTGTTATTCTGGCTCCTCAAGTCAACTTCTTATCTTAAGTGTTTCAAACTTTGTAACATACTCTTCTAACAATAGTGCCCCTTGCTTAGGGCTTTGCATTTGAAGGAAATCCGTAAGGTTCCATCCTTCTTCTTGACGAATAGAACAGGTGCACCCCAAGGAGAAAAACTAGGTCGAATAAATTCCTTAACAACCAGTTCTTCCAATTGAGTCTTCAGTTCTCATAATTCAGCAGGTGCCATACGATACGGATGTTTGGAAATAGGATCCATACCGGGCTAAACGTTGATCTCAAACTCAGTATCACGGTCTAGGGGCAGACCAGGAAGATCGTCAAGAAAAATGTTTGGGAAGTCGCGCACCACTGCAACGTCCTCCATCTTGGCCTTAATGCTTGCAGTAGTATCAATCACACTGACCAAAAATTCGTCGCACCCATTTTTCAACAATTTGTCTGCCTTGAGCGCAGAGATAATGGTAAACTTCCCCTTCTCTTTGGTTCCCTGAAAGGTGTGCCATTCACCACTCAAAAGACAAAAATAGACCTTCTTTTCCTTACAGTGAATGACCGCATGGTGCTCTGTCAGCCAATCCTTCCCATTATAACATCATAGACATTTAGAATCATTATGATTAGATCGGCCCGAAATAAACGGCCATTGATGTCCACCTCAAATGACTTGAGCATCCCGTCAGTAATCAATCTATCGCCTGAGGGCAATAGCACGCGATGCGTGCAATTCATTCTATTGGAGAAGCAGTTTGCTCGTTAACAAAACTTCATGGAGATGAACGAGTGCGTAGCACCCGAATCGAATAATACATAAGTGACACATTTGTTTATATAGATTGTCCCAGCCCGGGTTAGGTAAGTTGTTTATTCTTGGAAAAATCTCCTATTTCATATAGGGGAAGAAATAGTGAAATTGTATAAGGATAAATTTAAATATGCCTTGTACCTGCTACTACCGCTGGCTGATCGTGGTCATCAGTCTCGTACATGGCAAGACGCGCAGGGCCGCTCCTCCAGGTCCCGCGGGTCAAGTTGGACAAAATCTAGCTTTATGCCCTGGTTTCCCACACGAAAAGCATTTCTCCGAATAGACCAAGCATTTCCCTCAATGCATCCTTTGGCATTTCGGGCAGACATTGTGTTGAGTGGTGTTGGATGCTTGTGTTATTGGCCTTTTGTCTGGCCTCTGCTGTCCTTCGATTTCTGCTGGTCGTTTGATGCCTGGCCCTAATGGGGGTCCACTTCGTGAAGGTTGGGTAGGAGTAGTCTTCCATGTTTTCTGGGTAGCTTCTTTCTGCCTCTTCACTCCTTCAAAGGCCAGCGCTCTCGTCACCATCTATGCATAGGAGACACACTCAATACCATCTCCAATAACCCCTTCCTGCACCTTGAATTTTAATCCTTGCACAAAATGATGCACTTTGTGATCTTCTACCGCTACTAAATGAGGAGCATAGTGGAATAGGGCTTTGAATCATTGGGCATATTCAGTTACAGTGCTCGTCTGGCGTATATGCATAAATTCCGTGAGTTTCTGGCTGTGAACTGTATGTTTGAAGTACTTTTCATTAAACAAGTCCTTGAATTCTTTCCAAGTGAGGGTGGCCACGTCTCGGGAGGCCTTAACTATGTGCCACGAGAAACACACCTCATGTGTCAAGTAATAAGAGGCACACTTAACTTTCTCTACCTCGCCAATGTCTGCATAGTTAAACTTGTCCTTTGCGAAGCGTATCCACTCCTCAGCCCACGTGATATCTGAAACGTCCCCGTTCAAATAGAGTGGTCTAAGCTTCTGAAATTTCTCCCATCTGGCTTCCCTATATGCTGGCTGAACTGGCTAAATCTGGACAAGCTGTGGATTCCCATTTCCGTTCCCGAGGCGCGTCCCATAAATCTATCCTGCCCCATAACCCTTTCCATGAAGCGAAAATGTTGTTCCATGAACTGAGTCTGCCTCTCAATTTGTTGGGACTGTTGTTCTACGACTACAGCAATGCGCTCGAGAGCCTCATCTCGGGCAGGATCCTCGTGCTGTTCGAGCGCTCAAGGCCCATCTTCATTAATAGGGATATTCCCCCTCCCTTTTCTAGCCATTGATAATTCCCTACAATTCCATGTCATAAGGTAAAGAAACAAACTTTTAAGAGGATTTACCTAAAGAAAACATTTTAACAATTTCTCCTATCACATTAATTTTTTTTTAAATCTACAAATATATTTCCATGAACAAGAATATCTCAATGATACAAGGGAGAAAAACTTACAGTCAGAGGGGCCTTGCCCGACAAGTCTGGGTTATCCGCAAAGAGACGCACAAGACTAGAATGGCTTTGATACCAACTGTAACGACCCAGATTTTTATCATTCCACTTTATTTTCTTAAAAAAATGCTTTTAGATTTTTAAAACCTTAAATGAAGCAAAACCTTTATTGAAAATCTCCTTAGATCAGAGTGCCCTTTTTAAATCCCGATCGTTACTACATTTTTCTTGAACTCGATTAAATCATAGGAAATTAAATCATTGGTTTACTTGGAAAATCTAATGGAAACGAGATTAAATAGTAGAAACGAATTTGAAAGCCATTTAGTTAAAGTATTTATTAAACGAGGAGTCTAAATCAAACATGCTTAAAGTTCAGGGTTAAAACTGCCACATATTCAAAATACACGAGTTAGTATCGTAGTTATACTTTCACAAAACATGTTTATTGTTTAACCTTACATAATATGTTCTTCTTCTTTCTTTTAGCCATCAGTCTACTCCAGTCTCGTCTCTTCTGGATATTCCTCAGGCTCCACGGGAAAGTCTCCTCATCGACTCCTAGGACTACCATTTGGTTACCTACACCACAAGGACGTGAGTCAATGACCCAGTAAAAGAAATGGGGTTTATGTTTATGCTATGTCTCTCTTTTAGTTCATTATGGAATGGGGGCCACCCAAACCAACCTTTTTATTACCTTCGTTCGTTCGTTCTTTACTCGTACATCGAGCTGAAATTGGGAGGTTTTTCTCGTGCAATGGCATAGTGATTGGACCTAACCTTTTCCTTGTAAACTAGAACTCCCGTACCTTATGAGGGAGGGGCGCCGCCTAGTTTACAGACTAGACCCGCTACCATCCACCCCAAATTCCCTTTTCTACTTCTCTTAGCATTTTCTTAACCTTTTTCCTTTCCCAATATATGTGAGTACAAACCCAAAGGGGCACTCCCTAATTGTTTCTATTAGCATGGTGCAAGAAGACACTTCAATAAAGCATATATGAAAAGTAAACAAATAAAGCACATACGCAAAGTAAACAACCATAATTTATAGAAGTGACAACTCGAAGATTAAAGGGCATAATTTAAAGATACACGAAAGAGGCGAAAGCATATCAAGAATGAAGGACAGTCAACAAAGCATATATATATAAGGACGGCAACAAGGCATGTTATTGCACAACACAAGGAAGTAATTACATGGTTCAGGCTTGAATTTAAACAAGGAACAACTAATTATTATGCGTTACCAAATGCCTTAACAAAATTTCTAACTGTCACGCTCGAATGTAACACATAGTAGCAAATGAACGCACTTACAAATTTAAACAAGTGGCAGCATGCTTGAAGGATTTTACTGCAATGTAAAGTACAAGATTATGCAAATTAATATAAAGGTCAATAGAAACTTGCTTGCGAACGCACTTATAGTGACGAGAGATTAGCATGCTTTACACAAGAAACGCTAAAACGAGTACTAATGAGTAACAGGCATGTTGAGCAAGTAAATAGATGATTAAGGATCTTACATGCAGAGATGAGAAATGAGTAAGTAATAGGCATGTTGAGCAAGTAAATAGATGGTTAACGATCTAACATGCTGAAACGAGAAATGAGCAAGTAATAGATATATTGAGCGAGTAAATAGATGATCTAACAATTTAACATGCTTAGATGCTTTGGGAACTAGCAATTAAGTAATGTACAAGGGATTTTGTATTACACAGGGTATATGATCAGCAAAACGGAAATGCATAACTGGAGTCATTTGTTTCTACATTCTCATTCATACTTCCATACACAAACTTATCATCAAACCATATTCTCAATAACCAGAACATAACAATAGCAGCAAAAGATCCATAAGGTAATGACAGAGTAACGACAGTAAGAGCAACTATAGCACAATGTCAAAATGAATTTAACAGCAAGTTATATAGAAGCTAGAGATAGAGTAAAAGCAGTAAGAAATTCGCAGGAAACAACAATAGGTCATTATTCAGGAAATCTACAGATTTTAACTACAACAACTACAACAATACACTCAACACACACACATTTTACTTATGGGTAGGGCCTCCTCTGGCCAAGACTAACCCAATTCCTCACCTTAGCTATGAAGTAATCTAGCAGGGACAGCTGAACTCCACTCCTTGCAACACCACGCCTAACCAAATGATCGAGAAGAAGAAGAAAAACGAAGGAGAGGAGACAAGAAGAATGCAGGGAGTTGAACTCCTCTAGAAGGACATGAGCTAAAGATAAAAAGGAAGATTCTCACTAGGCAATCATCATGTAGGAGAGGGGAAGAACAACTATGCTACGTTCGAGCTGGAGCTAGAAGCGATTTCCGCTGTCTAGGAGTCAATTTTCTTTGTTGGAGATAGCATATTAATGGACTACATGACAAGCGGTCGGTTTTTAAATCCCTAAATTTATGCAGATCTGTGATTTTTCAGACAAGTGGGTCTCGTATGCAGGTCATCATCAAGGCTAAATTTCACAAGCTAAATTTTGGCCTCGAACGAGAAAATTCGGCCCCCTCCTCGTCTGTACTGTCCATAGTAGACTTTCGGACACCATTTGGTGTCCACACGTATCGTCTGCATCTGTCCATAATTTGGACAGATTCATATCGGGCGATACCCATCCTCGTCCGCGCTCGTCCAAAGGTTCCCACACTTGTACAGAGTCAAATTGGACGAGGCCCGACTCGTCCGCATGTCATCCGGACACGTCCAAAAGTCTGGAATACAGTAAGTTCGGGACGCAAATTTGCGTCTTGACTCGTCCCATATCCTAAGGTTTTTGCTCCAATCACTTTAGGATGACAAGTCTCGTCCGCAGGCGTCCGAAAACGCCCAGAACGGAATTTTCTCATATTTTTGAATTACACCTTTCATCCCAAAAATCTTTCCCCCAAAAATACATGTCATGAATAAACAAGTACATATACGCAATCCAATGTATAATATTTCCAAATTTGATTACATTGCGTATGCAGAAAAGCCAGTAGCGGAGTATTACAACTTATGCTTTAGAATTCTCTTCTTGATTTCTTTACGAAGAACTTGGTATTCTCAAGCATTCTTTTTGAAAGATCAAGCTTTGATAGCTTTGGTTTAACCATCCGGTTTGGTTAAGGACAAGCTACTCTTCTTGATAACTTTGGTTCAACCAACAAGTTCGGTTTGGGTCAAGTTACTTCCATTTCTTGATTCGTAAGATGATCCTTTTCAATGTTTCGCATTGTTGTTGGGTCTAGGGCTCCTCAATACCCTAGGTTCATATCAAAGCTTTGGCTTGAACAAATTCAAGGTGCTATCTTTATTTTTTCATTATCAATTTCTTCAACTTTTCTTCATTGTCTTTACATTCGATTATATATAAAAAAAAAGTTCGTTTCTCTCTTTCGATCATCTATCAAGTTAAAAAAAAAAAAGTTTTCCTGTTATTCGAAAAAAAAGGGAAAGAAAACATCTTCTAATTTTGAAATTACTTTGTTGGTTACAACTCAAAGAGTGCAATTCCTCTGTCAAGTCTTTGATCTATGTTTGTGACTTTTTCTGAATCCTTTTGGAAAAAGTTTCCTTTTGAGGAAAGATCATGATGTGCCCCAAATTCTGTCACTTGAGCCCGAGCCAGGGGCTCCTTTATTTCTAACTTTTTATATATTTATTTTGTAGGTTTTTGAATCAAATAAACATCATTGGAGTTGGCATTTGGGCTAATTGAGATTTTACAATCTTTGGGGAATAATTGTGAGCTGTTTTTCCACCTAGATTCTGACCTCCCACAGTTCAAGTGGATATTTGACAATCGGGATGACGTCTTTTCAACTTTAATCCTTCATACCAAATGTAACCAACATCCAGAGGTTTCAAACGAGCTATTGAACGTTGCATTTGGGCTCCATTTCGTATGTCAAATGTCTTTGTTTCAGAGAGAAAAACTCAGACTCGGATTTATTGTTGTTGTTTTAATTAAGGGTTGTTTAGTCATTTGTTAATTAGGGTTAATTTCGTCTTATGTCATATTTTTGTAAACATTTTGGGTTAAAACCCTACCTGGTTGCAATTGGAACATGATTTTGATGAATTAAGAAAATTTGGTTCTCTTTTGAGAGAAGACACCCGCGGCCTCCCCTCCCCTCTGCGCCGTCCTCATCCATCACCCAAGCAAGAGATTCTTGAAGCTTCTCAACCTTGCATTTCTTGGGATATTATCTCTTCCATTCACTTATCTTCAAGGTAAGATTTGTAGAGTGGAGATAAAAGAAGATTCCACCCTTGGAGAGTGTTGGATTTCGGCCAACCACAAAGTCGCCCCTCTCATTAGGAGGTCCACGGACTCCATTGAATTTACTCTTGTTTCTTGAAGATTTTGTTGTTGTTTTTGGTTCCTGGATCTTTCAATGTTAGGGTGAATGTTTCCCTATTCTTGCTTGAAGGAATCGTCGATGGATTATTGATTAAAGAAGGTTGTTGTTGGATTATTGTTATAGTGCTGAATCTGTTTTTCTTACTGGTTTGTTGTTGTCGCTGAATGTGGTATCTGTTCGAGGCTTTTACGTCGTTTATCTCTATTTGGTGTCTTCTGGAGATTTATTTAGGATTGAGTCAGGGAGTTACCCTCCAAATTTGGGCTTCTTTTGATGTAAGTAACTCGAGTTATGCCATTTTGAATAATCGTTGGTAAATCTGTCCTGCTGAAACCCTAGTTTCGGGTTGATATTGAAATTGATATATCTCCTAATCCAGAGTGGTTTTTGGATTGAAATTTTGATAAAACTCTTGTGAATGTATTAAGTTTATGTCCTTCAAAATACAGCTCTATTTCACGTGTATATTTGGATCTTGATCCATTTCATTGCTACTAGCTCGGGTATTGACAGTTTTCCAGAACAGATTTCTTTAAGGCTCTCTAATTGTTTCTTGGAGCCTATCAGATCATTGATAGCTTATTCCAAATTCAAGCTATTAACTTATTACGCTACATAATCACAATAAGTAGTTTGAGTAGTTTGATTTTTAATCAATTTGGGAAAGTTCGATTATAAGTTTGAAAAAGTTTGAACTTTTCTTGATTTTTGCTTATTGAATACTTTATTCTTTGATTGAATTATTCCGTAAAGATTTTAAAGCGGAGAATGAGTTGTAAAAGGAAAAAAAGTGTGAGCCTATCATAATAAAAGCCACTCGAGAGCAAACACGAGTTAGAGTGACCAGTATTCGAGTGAAAACACTTGAGCGAGAGAGAGAAGACCTTTATTCTTATGCACCATTTACTTTATTGTGATTTACTTTCTTGCAATTTACTTTATTGCAATTTACTTTATTGCAATTTACTTTATCGCATTTACTTTATTGCACTTCAATTACTTTCCTTTTGCGATTTAGTTTCTTTCTTTTGTGCGATTTACCTTACTTTATTGTAATTTTCCTTCCTTCCTTACATTTACTTGCTTGTAATTGTTGATCCGAAGTAATGAGTGGAAGTGGAGAGGAGGTGAACATCGATCTGAGAATGTTTATGAGGGCAATGCAAGATGAATTTTGAGCCCTAGCCTTAAGGATAGAGCATTTGGAAACACCAACTCCATCACATAGACGAGAAAGGAGAAATTTCGAACAAGATGAATATGATGAGGAAGAAGGCCATAATAAAAAAAGAAGAGATTTTCGAATGGAACAAGAAGATAGCAATTTAAGCAACATCAAAGTAAACATCCCGCCATTCCAAGGTAAAAGTCATCTGGAGGCACAAATCGAATGGGATCGAAAGGTAGATTTGAATTTTGGTTGCCAAAACTACAAGGAGGAGAAGAAACTTAAATTGGTTACAATGGAATTCATCGACTACGCAAGTAATTGGTGGGACCAATTGGTAAAGAATCAAAGGCAAAATGAAGAAACTCCAATTCGGACATGGGAAAGTGTGAAGACAATCATGAGGAAAAGATATGTTCCAACACACTATCATAGAGATTTGTGCCGAAAACTCCAAACCCTAACGCAAGGGATTAGAAGTGTCGAAGAATATTACAAGGAGATGGAAGTTACTATGATAAGGGCTAACATCAATGAAGATGTGGAAGTCATGATGACAAGATTTACAGGAGGCTTAAATCGAGAGATTGCCGATATAGTAGACTTGCAACACTACGTGGATATGGAAGAACTACTCCACAAGGCGATCAAAGTAGAGCGGCAATTAACAGCCAAGAGAAGTACAAAGTTGGGAACAACATCAAATATCTCTTAGAAACCAAACTGAAAAAGTAATAAACCAAACTAGAAAAGTGATAAACCAAATCCTAGGGAGGCTTCCAAAGGTAAAGTTGTGGCCGAAAACAATGTTTCTTCTAAAGGAAAGGGTAAAATGTCTACACCAACCCGAACAAGAGAAATCAAATGCTTCTGGTGCCAAGGATTTGGACATTACGCATCCAATTTTCCAAACAAAAGAGTGATGATTTTGCTAGATAATGGAGATGTAGAAAGTATCAGTTCCAGCAACGATGAATCATCATCACTTGAGGATAGTGATGTGGAAAGAGAAGAGCCCGTTAAGGGAGAATTATTGGTTACACGAAGAGCATTAAGTGTTCAAATCAAAGAAGATCACGACGAGGCACAAAGAGAGCACATATTCACACCTCGTGCCATATTGAGAATAAGGCTTGCAGCTTAATTATTGACAATAAAAGTTGCACTAACGTGGCCAGTACTTTATTGGTTCAGAAACTAGACTTGAAAACTACGAAACATCTGAGGCCATACAAGTTATGGTGGCTAAGCGATTGTGGAGAAATCAAAGTAACAAAGTAAGTAGAGATTGCCTTATCTATTGGGAGGTACAAAGATAAGGTATTATGTGATGTGGTCCCTATGCAAGCGACTTATATTCTCCTAGGAAGACCCTGGCAATATGACAGAAGAGTCAATCACAACATATACAAAAATGAATATTCTTTAGTTCAGAATGGAAAAGTTGTTGTGCTAACATCGTTAAAGCCATGGGAAGCTAGTAAAGATCAAGAAAGGATTGCTAAAGACTTTCAAGAATGTACTAAACCAAAAATGAAAGAGGACAGTTTTGAATTTGAAGGAGTCAAACAAACTAAGGAAGTTGGAGAATTGAAGAAAGAAAAAGGCAAAGAAATAGGAGACAAAAGAGCCAAAGAGAGAAAAGCTAATAGAGAAGTGAGGGAAGAAGGCAACGAGGAAGGAAGAAAGGCTGAGAGTGAGAAAAAATAGTAGGAGATGAGGTATAATCTTAGGGAGAAAAGGAGAGGAAAAGAAATGGAATGATTAAAAAGAGTGAGGAGAGTAAAGAGCTGATTTTACTTTTGTATAAAGATATTTATTTCACCTCTCATGAACTAACTTCTTTTCCCATAGTTGTTTCCTCTCTTTTGTAACATATTTCCAAAGGAATTACCAAGAGGAGTACCACCACTACGAGGGATTGAGCATCAGATCAATTTCATGCCCGGAGCCACCAGTCCCAATCGTCCAGCTTACCACACAAACCTGGAAGAGAAAAAAGAGATCTAGAAACAAGTCGATGAGCTGATAGAGAAAGGATTGGTAAAGGAAAGTCTGAGCCCATGTTCTGTGCCCGTGATCTTAGTTCCCAAAAAGGATGGAACATGGAGGATGTGTGTGGATTGTGGAGCCATTAATAAAATAACAGTAAAGTATCGACATCTCATTCCTAGATTAGATGATATGTTAGATTAATTGTATGGAGCGTGCATATTTTCTAAGGTTGATTTGAAAAGTGGATATTATCAAATTCGCATGAAAGAGGGACATGAGTGGAAAACTGTTGGTAAGACTAAATATGGACTGTATGAGTGGTTAGTTATGCCTTTTGGATTATCTAATGCTCCTCGTACATTTGTGCAGTTGATAAACCATGTGCTTAGATCATTTATTAGAAAATTTGTCGTTGTGTACTTTGATGACATATTGATTTATGGCAAGACATTAGAACAACATTTAGATCTTTTGAGAGATGTTTTTGATGTTTTACGTTCTAATCAATTGTATACTAATCTAAAGAAGTGCACTTTTTGCATGGCGCTGGTTGTATTTCTTGGTTTTGTAGTCAGCTCTAAAGGAGTGTATCCATTGATGAGGAGAAGGTGAAAGCAATTAGGGAATGGCCTGTACAAAAGAACGCAAGTGAAGTCCGAAGCTTTCATGGATTAGCAAGCTTCTATAGGTGATTTGTGAAGGACTTTAGCACCATTGCAACACCTTTGAATGACTTAGTAAAGAAGAATTCTGAATTTAAATGGACCAAGGTACATGATGAGTCTTTTGAATTTTTAAAAGAGAAATTGACAAATGCACCTTTATTATCTTTATCAAATTTTGATAAAACCTTTGAGATTGAGTGTGACAAGTCTGGAAAGGGAATTGGAGGTGTTTTGATGCAAGAAATGAAGTCGATTGCTTATTTTAACGAGAAGATTAACGCTGCAGCCTTAAATTACCCTAATTACGACAATGAGCTATACGCCTTGGTGACGACGTTGTAAACGTGGCAGCACTATTTGTGGCCAAGGGAGTTTATCATCCACTTCGATCATGAGAGCTTAAAATATCTAAAGTCTCAAGGCAAATTACAAAAGTGACATGCAAAGTGGATAGAGTACATAGAGACGTTTCCATATGTCATCCACTACAAAAAAGGTAAGGACAATGTGGTTGTCGACGCATTGTCAAGAAGGTATGTACTTCTTACTACTCTTCAATCCAAGTTATTAGGATTTGAATACATTGAAGAATTGTATGAGAATGATTTGGATTTTGGAAATACTTGGAATTCTTGTGAAAAAATTGCATTTGGTGATTTTTATAGGCATGATGGATTTTTGTTCAAGAAAGATAAATTATGTGTTCCGAAGTGTTCTATTCGTGAATTACTAGTTAGAGAAACTCAAGGAGGCGGTTTAATGGGACATTTGGTATTTCTAAAATATTGGATATATTGAATGAGAATTTTTATTAGCCGAAAATGAAAGTTGATGTTACATCTATTTGTGAAAAATGTATTGAATGTAGAAAGGCAAAATCAACAATTAAACCTTATGGAAAATATATGCCTTTACCTATTCCTAATCAGCCTTGGGTGGACATATCTATGGATTTTGTTTTGGGCTTGCCTAGAACTCAAGGAGGTAAAGATAGCATTTTTGTAGTTGTTAATAGATTTAGTAAAATGGCTCATTTTATTGCTTGTAATAAGACTAATAATGCGATGCATGTGGCTAACTTATTCTTTGAAGAAGTAGTTTGTTTGCATGGTATACCTAGGACTATTGTAAGTGATAGGGATGTTAAATTTTTAAGTCATTTTTGGAGAACCTTGTGGAATAAACTTGGAACTAAGCTTGTATTTCCTCAAAGAAGCATGGAATGATATAATCCAAGGATCCAATGAAAGTTACGGAGATATGGCTACATCAAAGTTTGAAAAGCCAACTAAGTCTAACGATCCATTGCAAGGAATTGGAGGTCCAATGACTAGAGCACGGAGCAAGCAATTGAAGCAAGTTATGTATGCATTAATCATGGAAATTCAAGAGAAGGAGGATGTCCAACAAGTTTCTAATGAATCTCCTAAACCAATTAATATTCCACATAGAATTGGAGAGGAATTATAATTGGAGATGGAAGATTGAAGCCTTCAAGTATTTTTGGGATGAAAACATGATCTGTTGAACTCTTGGGCTTATGTCTATTTTTGGGCTAGCCACTTTAGGGCTTAAGTTTAATGATTTGAGGGTTTTAAATGGTATTTAAAACCCCATCCAAGTGGTTGTATGAAAATTTGACTTCTTAGGCAATTTTGTCTTTTTATGTCACCTAAAAGTCTTTATTAGGTTGTTGGGTTACTTTTCATTTCACCTAAGAGTCTTAATTAGATTGTTGGGTTACTTTTCTTTTCACCTAAAAGTCTTTATTAGGTTGTTTGTTTGTCTTCTTGCAAACATATTAGCCTATTTAAACCCTTTGTATCTACTCTTTTAAAAGAACTTAGGTGAATGAAAATTGAGCTTATACTTTGGAATTCTCTTTTTGATTTCTTTACGAAGAACTTTGTATTCTCAAGCATTCTTCTTGAAAAATCAAGTATTGATGCTTTGGTTCAACCAACCAGTTTGGTTAGGGTCAAGCTACTCTTCTTGATAACTTTGGTTCAACCAACGAGTTTGGTTTGGGTCAAGTTACTTCCATTTCTTGATTAGGAAGACGATCCTTTTCAACGTTCCACATTGTTGTTGGGTCTAGGTCTCCTCAGTACCCTAATTTCGTATTAGTATAGCTACTCAAAGAAATCAAAGAAACAATCAAAACAATAACACATCCTCAATCAACATCTAATATTACAGTAATACATCCTTGATCAACAACCATAAAACATCACATACAAAATAGTCATCGTAACAGATAAATAACCTAGCTCTTTGTTATGTAGGTCAATGACCAAAAGCATGCAAACATCACTTACGTAATCTTATCATCAACATACTATAAACATTAAATAAACATCATATTACACATCTCAATCCACAGTCTTAGGGCATCAGAAGCAAGGTAATTATCATAAAAATAAAATACCCTAGCACTTTGTGATGTAGACTAGAGGCCAAACGCAAGCATCACTTCCTGGGATTCTTAGTGAAGTTTGTTTGCTCACAATTTGATTTAAGCTTCGCTCTAACTTGTTTCCAACATGTTTATTTTCCTTGAGATAAATAAAGATCTAGCTAATAAAAATAATAGAAATTTTCAAGTACATTGCTTCAAAAACTTATTTTGAACTACCATGATTCTCGTCATTATTTTATTCATCATCGTAGTTCATCGTATGAATGATGAAAGAATCTAAATTACGAAGCCTTACTTTGTATTAGACGTACCTTCATAAAACTTGAAAGGAAGAATCCAATCTCTCGCTGCTCCTATTGCATGGATGATTAGGGTTTCACTTCAGCCTTCCTTTTTTTTATAACTCAGTAACCTTCCTTTACAGCAGTATGAAAATATATTTGGATTCTAGAAATAAATTCACAACCACAAAATATATTTGTAGTCTGAAAAATCCGAGGATAAACGCGTCCTTAATTTGTCCCACATAGTTTCATCTGGCCCGTGTGCTTCCTACTACGGACACGTATGCTTTCTGCCATAGATGCATGCGCTTCCACTACGGAAATATGCCTCACACACATTTTCCACCAATCTCCATCCACCATGTTCACATATCTTTCCGCAAACAAACCTCATTTTACAAATTCAACAGCATCTGTGGACACCATCGCTTCCACTATGAATATCCAATCACCTTATCCATTAATAACAATCTACCACCTTGTCTGTCAATAACAATCTACCACGTTAATAAGTCTTTCCACAAACAAACCTTGCTCCGAAGATTCCACCTATTATGTAGATACCAACTTCCACTTTCGATATAAGCTCACCTTGTCCTTCAATAACAAGCTGCCACAAAAACAAGTATTTTTGCAGAAAAACCTCACTTCAAGGATTCCACCTCACATCTGTGGATTCCACCTCATCTATGGATACTAATGCTTCCACTACAGATATATGTTTACATCATCTACTAGTCACAATGTGCCACATACCTCATTTTGTGGATTTCACATCACATCCACGAACATCAATGCTTCTATGGATACCCACACTTCCACTGTGGATATCTACTTACACCAACTACCAATCACAATCCACCACGTATCTCACTTTATCAATTCTATCTCACATCTACTAACACTAAAAATTCTACAGCAAACACAAACACTTCTGTGGGCACATCATTTCAGGGGCACATTACCTTTCGCAGACACCAACTCTCTAGTAGACATATTGTAAAATCCCATTTTCGTTTATACAATTTCCAAATATCCATTTCGCATTAATATAAAATTTGATCATTTTAAGACCATTTAAAATACTTAAGATAAAACATCAGAGTAACTATACGTGGAATATTTAAAACATTTAAACTGTTTTCCAAAAACAACATAATTTTAAATATTTGAAAACCAAAACGTAGAATCTTTAAGGAATTAAAACAACTTTTATTCTTTCGTAAGCCATAACCCCCGAGGTTGATCCTCGCATAGTAACACAAGCTTGCATTGCATCACACTTCTTCCACGTTCACGTCACTTAGATCACAATCGATACCTACATCACATGAGGAAAAATTAGTCTATTGCCCGGTAAGAAATATAAATGAAATGCAGATGCAACATGCATAAGTCTGATAGATCTATAAGCTAGGTGAGAGCAACCTTTTCAGGCTACGCACTCACCACTTGGATTCATTCTTATGTGAGAGCAACCTCTTTAGTCTCCGAACTCACTTAAAAATGAAACCACTTACATTTACATTTATTTATATTTTGGTGAGAGCAACTTTTTCAGTCTCCAAACTCACTCAAATAGGTTGTTTTCTACGTGAGAGCAACCTCTTCATTCTCCGAACCCACGTAGAAAACACTCATTTATTATCTTCATTATTTGTATTACCGAGATAAATCCTCTATGTACGATGTAAAAGATTTTACAGAATGAACAATTGGATGCGTTTCACAATTTTCTATTGTACACTTAATATAATGCAATGGGGAATTAGATAAGAAATATTATTGGATTAATATGTAATTGGAATTTTCGTTCGACTGGCAGTTCTAGTCGCGGTCAGATGTGTCGACCGAAATGCATTACAAAGTCCATTTCTGGTTTCGGTTGGATTGCGGTCTTGGTCGCTGTCGCTTATCTCAACCGAAATGCATTACAGAATACATTTTTGGTTTTAGTCGGATGGTGATCTTGGTCACAGTCGTAAATCGCAACCAAAATGCATTACAGAATGTATTTCTAGTTTTTTGTCCGCCTTTCGGTTGGGGTTTCGGTCGAATGTCTTGTCCGAAATGCATTATAGAGTGTATTTTGGATTTCGGTTGGATTATTCGGTCGATGCTTTGGTCAAATTTCTCAGCCAAAACGTAAACCTAAGGTGAATTTAGAATAATCGATCGATGTGCGGTTGGTAGTTTGGTCTACTTCGTTGACTAAAAAATTCAATTTTAATGTAAAATTGTTTCTGTTGCCGCTATTTTCTTTGTTTTCTCCCGAAGTATTCCTTTTCTCCCAAGAAGACATGGTGCTTTCCACATGGCGTCATTACATTGAACCTCCTCCCTTGATCCGAGTGATTGTCCATCAACCGTCACTTCTGCTGGTAGTTCTCCCTGCTTAAATGCTTGACCGTGTGATGGTCTCGGGTCATTTTCTTCTTTGCTGTGAGCTGCAACTGGGTGTGAGAAAGAGAGAGTCTGGGTGTGAGGAAGGAGTGTACACTCTAACATTTTTGGTGAATTGTGGGTGTGAAGGCCTGGGATTTTGCTGCTAGTTTTGGACTTCTCATTGCTGGGGTTGTCCAGTGCAAGAAATCTTTAACTGTTGGTGATTGTCAAGTAAGAAATGGGATTGAGTCATGGCTAGTGGAGGCCCTACACCACAAGCAGTATCTCTCTTGTTAATTGACTGAATGTACCTTCTGTGAATCGTTTAGTGTTGCTCCTGCATGTATATAAGTTCATGCTACTCAACGCCTCATTTTGTATACTTGCTGATATTGCTCTCTGTTAAGTTCATAACTTCTACATAATTATAATTCCTGCTATATAACTACTCTGTTAGTTTTGATACTTGGCACATAAACCTGTGAATTTAAGCAATATTGTTCTCAGGCTTATTAATTAGAGTAGAGCATTATTAGTTTAAACTACTTCTTGGTTGACGTTGGACACCTTGTTGTTTATTTAGAACACTAAACTACTGTAGTAAATATTCATGTCTAAATTTGCAGACTAGTTGATAATGCTCTTTGTTTAATTCATAATAGTTTATAGATAACTCCCTACTATGAAATGTATAAACTGTGTAGTTTGGATTTTATTGCTCTCTTGACTTTCAACTTGGAAACTATTGGTTGTCATTTAACCCCTCTATCGTGAATTGCCTGTTGGTTCTTTGTGGATAATTCCCTGTTGCTCTGGAATTAATATTTTAGTTGTTAGTTTCCTATTTGCTTTAGGTTTTTAGACTTTGTTACTTTGAGTTCAATTCTTATCTGTACTGTTGATTGTTGGATAATGCATCTGTCAATTATAAAGCTTGAATATACTCTGTACTGATGCTTTATGTCACGACCCGGAGGTGAGCCGAATAGAACCGTCGGGTCAGGCGACCCGATTCTCAGAGAGAACTCAGTTACCTAGCCCAAGGCGTGAGTTTTTATGCGGAAGATTTAATGGGATTAACCAAGCCCAAGCCCAAGCCCAAGCTCAAATAACATGGGTTGGGGTCCACAGAGTGATCACTAGAGACATGATAGCATAATATAAGAAAATACTGTACAAGAATTAAATCAAATAACACCAACCAAAAATCTCAACATACCAAGAACGGAAGGATTGAAACGACGAGTCTCCACCCTACCACAGGGAGTTCAAAACACCCATCAAGAAATTGTAACAACGTTCTGCGGCCACACATGCAAGACTAGCACGCAATACCTACACCCTAACCTGGTAAAAAATTAGTCTAATGGATGAGTGACTAACTCAATAGGAAAATTTATACTAAATGCAATGCATGCTAAAACCATTTTCTTTATCTTTGAAAACCATTTCATACTTCTCATTTTACCATACATGGATTTTAAACATTTAAAATCTCTTTATCACTTTATAAATCTGACTCATGGCCCTCGATGTGGCTTTATTAAAACCCCTTGTATACATAGACAACTGTAATAACAAAATACGCCAACATCATTTTCCGTATGAAAACGTCATTAGTAAAAAGGCATGGTCACTCAAGGACCCATCCGTCCCTCATCATCGAAAGGTAGTCAGATCACTTGGATGTGCCAATGTGTGATGACCCAATTTTTCTTTAAGCTTTTATAAAACCGTTGAATCCTTATTAAAAGCCTTCAATTGAAATCACAGTTCTTTTCTTAAAAATACGATTGTTAAAATATCTTACTTAAAACTCGTTATTTAAATCTTTATTAACAGCGAAAGACTTTATTTATAAAACCTATTATTCTCATTTGATGGCGGAAGCATAAATCATTCGTTTTTAAAGGACAATAATTAAACTATTACTTTATATTTACAAAACCCCTTTTTCCTTTTTACTTCCCTAAGCTTAACCAGCCAAAAGTCCCGCACGTGCAAATCCTTCATCAACTACTCCTTCATCTGTTCCTCATTTTCTGGTACATGTACCTACACCATTAGCAAACTGTGAGCCCGAGACCCAATAAAAAATGAGATATGCAGTATGATCATGCCTCTCTTTAATTCTTTTGAAATGGGTTCCACCCCAAACCAAACTTTTCATTACATTTTATTCTTTCATTCATAACTCGTACGTAGAGCAGGAGATTGAAGGAACCCATGTGTGAGGAAATAGTCTTGGTCGGCTTCTAACCTCCTGTGTGTAGCTAGTCCCGTTCCCGACAAGGGAGGGACGTAAGTCTAGCTACCAGATTAGATCCGAATTACCCCTCTGTCCCCCAACTATCCATTTTCTTTTCCTTTCATTCATTTCATTTTATTCATTCATTTTCCTCACATAATGCATATGAGTACCCCATAAGTGGCACTTCCTTCTTGTTTCTATTATCATGATGCATGTCAATGAAAAACATTGTCGTGATGCATGTCAATGAAAAGTAGTAATCATAACAGTATAAAAGTATGAGACATAAAGCAGTAATCACAAAAATATAAAAGTATGAGATATGGAAGTCTATAGACATGCTTGTTAATTCAAAGGAAGCAATAATAATATAGACATGCTTTGCAATTTAAATGAAACAATAATATCATAGGCATACTTGGCAATTTAAAGAAAGCGATAACAACATAGACGTGCTTGGCTATTTCAATGAAACAGTAACAGTATAGACATGCTTGACTATTTAAAGGAAATAATAATAGTATAAACATGCTTGACAATTCAAAGGAAGCAATAACAATATGCTAACGTCCTAATCGTGATAAGAGATTAAATTAAAAACGTGAAAACGACATAGGCATAATATGGTAGCAAAGTAGAAACGCAAACAAACAATTTAAATAGAAGACACAGCTAATGGTGTAGGGCCTCCACTAGCCAATGACTCTACTCAATTTCTTACCTCGAACTTTTACGCGTATTCATACTTAATCTTTATTGTAACATCCTGTTTATTCTTTCAATTTAAAACTCATGATTTTTGAAAACTTTTTCTTTTAAAATTACAGCGGAAGATTTTTCATTTGAAAATTAACTTAAATAAGAATTGCATAAATAATTTCCTTTTTGTTAAACCATATATCACTTAAAACATTTTGTACTGTAAAACCTTAAAACATTGCAAAGCGAAAGACTTGTATTTCAAATACTCAAATAATTTAACGTCATTTGAAAATCTACTTAATGTAACATAACACCATAACAAAGTCATTCTTTAAAACATTTCATTTCTTCTTTAAACCTTTTAGCCTAACCAGCCAAGCCCGCAACGCACAAATGCCTCATCAACTGTTACCATCTTTAATCCTTTATATACCTGCATCACAGGTGGAATAATGAGCCTATTGCACAGTAAGGAATATAAAATGTAATGCAACCTTATCCTCTATGACAATTCTACATTCTTTAGTTCATGTACTTATAAGTTGGGTGAGAGCAACCTCTTCAGTTTTTGAACTCACCACTTGGATTTGTTTTTACATGAGAGCAACCTCTTCAGTCTCTGAACCTAGTAAAAACAGTCCACCTACATTTACATTCATTACCGTTTACCGTTTTACCATTAGGTGAGAGCAACCTCTTCAGTTTCTGAACTCACCACTGTTGAGTAAGAGCAACCTCTTCAATTTCCAAACTTACTCAAACGAGTTGTTTCTAC
Organism: Begonia loranthoides; assembly: GCA_022433065.1. NCBI lineage: Eukaryota > Viridiplantae > Streptophyta > Magnoliopsida > Cucurbitales > Begoniaceae > Begonia > Begonia loranthoides. The sequence continues at coordinate 19,687,566 of CM039470.1, read as the reverse complement.
GTGTGAGCAACCTCTTCAGTTTTTGAACCCACGTAGAAACACCATTCTTATCTTCATTATTATCCCATGAAATGCATGACGTACATTCTATTAACATATCTACATGAGTTTCATAGTTCATATATTGCAAACAATACTATAAACAATTAACAATAATACTATACTTCAACTATATAACATTAACATTTAGCATGTTCCTATTACACTATAACGTTATACTTCTAATCTTCTATCCTTGACATATTATTTCTAGAAAACCATTTTCATCACAACTGTTAATACTCTAACGTAGGAATATAACCTAACCAGATAACCATCAATAAAGGTTAACATATCAATTTACACAAAAACCCTACTCCTGCAATGTAGGTTCTTTCGAACAAAACACAAGCATTATTCCTTACCTCGTGTCCTTAGCTTTACCAAATTAGCACATAAATTATCCTTCTCGAAACATCTATACTCCCATCATAGTTGCTCATTGAATCCTCCCCTTCACTTCTGACTTTGGGACTTCATAGGACCTTCCTGGATACTTCCCAATTGGTCCTCGGTCACAGCTTCTCATACACTGCAATAACCTTCATCCTTTTTCTTCTGTTCTTATTCTTCACATTCTCTTTCTGTTTTAAGAATTCCAGAACTACCTCACAGTCTCAACTTCTTTTCAAACCTTCAAACATTCTAAAACACAACATCAGAGGATCATTACTTTCTCTCAACTCTCACTCACAGTTGCAAACTCTCTTTCTCAATCTCCTCTTTCACAGCGTCCTACGAAGAATACAGAAGCTTCACCATATTCCTCATGGTTTCAAACTCTCCCTCTCTCTATTCATAATTCTAGAACATCTCACCAAAAACTCCAGAACAAAAACTCTAGAAGAAGAACCGCCAGCTTTCTCAATATACATTTTTATATTGAAATCATAATCTAAGGTTAGAACTATGATTGCAATATGTTCCTTACTACTTCATCTTCTCCAAACCTTTATGCATCAAAGCCAAATATATATATATATATGAACATTTATATCATTTACCTCCACATTTCCATACTCAATTATATCCAAACTTCCAATCGTTACAATATCCTTACAATATCCAAATACGTCCAATTATGTTCGAATATATTTTCTCTTTAGCTAACACTTGAATTATCCGACTATTGATAATCTACCCCTTAATACTCAAAGTATATACTCTATAACTCCTCTTCCACCTTATTCTTTTATTAAATCCAATACACTCCAAAATATAATAAACCTTATAACTTCGACCTTATTATATTAAAGTGCATTTTCTCTTGACCAATATCTCTACTTGTCCAACTCAACTCCTATAATCTCCAAAATTATCACATAAGCCTTGTGTTTAACATAACTAAAATTCGAGATATTACATTTATCCTTCTTTTCCTTTTCAATACCTTCATAATTAAAACATTTACTCATTAATAATCATAACTTATTAAGTTCATTCTATTCCTATCCTTATTATATATCAATTCTAAGAACCCCTTTAATACCCCAAAACGGAACATAACGCTTAACCATTCTAACGTGCTCAACTTCACAACTTCATCATTCATCACTTGGTAGCGTTTCATAATCAATATTCAATATCCATTTCCTAACCAATTAACAAACCGTGCATGTGAAGATGCAACATAATATTTATCCAATAGGGTACACTAATATTTATCCAATTAGTGACTCGAATCCAAACCCATAATGTGCAATTCTGCAGCCAAAACTAAATCCAACATTTCATGCTTTCGGAATGAACCAACAGAGGGCATATATTCACAAATCAAACTTCACAAAATATCAATCCAAATAACGGCACATAATTGAACTATTTTTCACAGAACTGAACTGTCCACAACTTAATAACCAATTCCAACAAAATACACCTAAACACAAAATATCAATTATAGAGCTTAATCTTAAACTAACGAGGAGCACCCATAACAGGACAGAGAGCAAGCATCCAAAATCCATAAAATAGAGAAGGAAGTATGCGTTACCTAAGGATTACCCAAGAAGCACAAAACTCATCCTCTACCTTCTTCCTCTGTGACTTTTCTCTCCTCTTCGCCACAGGTCTTAGCCTTGCCCTTCAGAGAGCATTTCTCTCCTAACTCAGCTCACTCCGAAGCTCTCTGCCAGCCTCCCTCTTCTTCTGCCTTTCAAATCCACTTGTGCCTGCCTATGCCACAAACATCCCCCCATACCCTGTTATCACCACTCCACGCACTCAACGCATGTCCACTTTGTCGCCTTCAACCGAGCAGGACAAAGCGGTTTAGACCAAACGTCAAGTTGGACCACAGGCCTTTGGCAGGTCCAACACGAACTGTCAGCCCTGCCCTCACTAGAATTGTCCCTGCCAATCGAGAATCGCCTCAGAAATCACTCCCTGTCAACGCCCGATCAATAGAATGCAAAGGAGGAAAAAACCGACTGAACTTAACTTAACAAAACCTCACCTAAAGCTAGAATCGCCGCCAACGGGAGCTCCAATTTGCCCCTCAAGATTCATCCAATCCCGTGCCTACACTGCGACCAGCGATGCCACCCAGTCATTCGTTTGCACGCTCCTGGACAACGTGCATGACTGGAGCCGTCCCGAGCTCTATCGTCGTCTCCCTCGCTCGCGATTTCCTTCCTCGCTCTGTCTCCCTTCTATTCTCTCCCTCACAGAATGGATGCGAACATTCTGTTTCTTAATTCCAAATAATCAAATTTTTCCTTTCCTCCATTTTAGCTAAACTGAGCTACATAATTGCTTCCGGACCGAGCCAAACCAAACTGGTTCGAGCCATTATTTCTCTCCTTCATAAATGCGATTTTGGAGAAAGGAAGGCGTCCGCGCCTCATCGGCATGCGTCCCAAAAGTCAAATTATTTGTACATATTCAAACTCTTCTCGTCTGCATGCATGCGCATGCGTCCAAAAAATCCTAAAATCTGGACATATTCAAATTCTCTCCGTCCGCTATCATCCGCCATCATCCTGCCTTGTCCAAAAATGCCAGGGATGATATGAGCTACATTTTTGGACGCAACCCTAATCCTCATGTCGTCCGCGTGCATCCAAAAACTCCAAAATACACTTTCCTAATTAATCTTAATTATCATACAATAAATTTCTTAAATTATAATCCTACGAAGACGTCATTGATAATACCCTGACAAATATCCAATAAATCCAAATACCCCTAATTACTTTTTAACTATCTCTATTAAATTATAATATAGAAAATCGGGGTATTACATGACAAGCCGTAACTCCCGCCGATAAGATTCGAAGATTCGGCGCATTACCATAGTTGCCGGCAGACCAAACAACCATGACACAACTCATGTAACCGCCCAGCACAAGTCAGAGAAAGGTGGCTATCTGCCAAATAACAACACCTCATGAGGGAGGAAAGAATACCAACGACGACGATATGACGATCCAGCTTGTCACCCAAGTTCTCGGTGAGAACTCAGTGATGACACAACTCGTGTAACTACTCAGATGTGCCGACGGGCCGTAGCCATCGCCAATACAATCCAAAGGTTCAGCGCATTACACGAGTTGTAGCGAGAACTCCACGTCGATCCAACTCGTATAATTGTCATAACGGATGGGGTTGCCCAACGTAGACCCCTAGTCTCCCACAATGAACGACAAAAGCAGACACCAAACTAAAAGCGCACCACTTATGTGCACATCCGAAACCTCCCTCAAACATCACAAAAGCATGTTGTGGTTGCCCAAATTCTATCACGGACGCATGGTCTTCCCTACATTGGATGACCCAAAATGCAAACCCGAGGCTAACCAAAACCCCCAACATGGCCGATTGGACATAGGCTACCAAGAATAGAAGCTCTTGGCCAATTTTCTAGTCAACCAAACCAAACTAGCGATTGACTAAACAAGGCATCTCAAATAGAGAGGCTCTTTGTAAATTCTGCGATCGATCGGCTCTAACTAGAGGTCAACCAGGGAAAGCTTTCCAGCTCAAATTGGCACAAAACCCTATAAAAACTCCAAATCCACTACAATAACATAGAAACAACCAAATGATTTGAGTTTCCAAGCTTGGATAAAAAATTAACAAGAAACGAAATTTCAAATGAGAAAATGAGGGTTAAGAATCAATGTAACCTAGGAGAACTCTCACAAAACTTGGAGATTGGAGTACCATGAACACAATCCCAACGTTGAAAACCCTCTAAAAGCCACTCAGTTCAACCTCCCTTTCTCCCACTCTCCCTATGTGTGGCAAGACAGATGGAATATATATATATATATATATATATATATATATTACTGAATAAATATTCTAATTCGAAGGAAATGCCAAATGTTGATCAAAACAAAAACCGAGGAAAGCTTAGACTTATTTAGCACTTTCTCGTAGACCTAGTTGGTATGGAAACTCAAAATTCACTAGTTGAACATTGACCAAACTCTCACACATGGCTGAAGACCCACGACACACGGCAAATACCTGATCAACACAAACATATTAAACTTTACTAAAAGAAAAAAATTGCTCAAAAAAATATAAAATCCAAAAATTGCAGATTTTATAGCTATGCTAAAGGTTTTAAAAAAAAAATTAAATAATATTACAAAAACATATGTATAAAAGAAGAGGTTTCCATTTTTGGACCATTACAACATCTTCATGTTTCCTTAAAGTACGTGAAGTTTTAACCACCATTGAGCATGGTTGAGGCTTTTAACTACCATCTCTTCACTTAATACATCATTGAATACACTAAAGCCTTTAACAAGCTTCTTTGTATTAGAGCAAGTTAGAGATCTCGATTGCACATCATAATCTCTATTCAAAACTTTGAAGATCTCTCCATGGTTCTCCACAAAAATGGAGAAATCTCCAAAACAAATCAACAGCTTATGGAACAACTAAGATCAAGAAAATTAAGAGTTAATACTTCAAGATTCAATGAAAGTACAAGAATGATTAAATAGAGTTTGATGAAGAAGCTCATTCTCCAACAAGAAGGTCCAAATGGCCAAGGGCTCACTTTTTCATCAATATCCAAACAATGAGGCTCCTCCACCCTAGACCTAGTTTAATCATGAATCATCTCATTGATGGCAAAGTTATAATTGTGTTCAATTTATTTTGAGCTACATGACCTTGTTTTTTCTTCTTTAATAAATTTGAAGTGTAAGATCTTTCAATCCTACTTATTTGTGCATAATCCTCATTGGGCCTTTGAGTGCACGATGTAACACCTAAAAAATTTGCACGAATAATTTCATGTGTAACGTTATTTTTTTGGAATTTAAAGGAGTAATTAATGTTACATTTAGAACTTATATTCTCATTATGAAGGTCTTAGTATTAATGAAAATTAAAAATTTATATATTCGTCTAATGAAGTGTATATTTTAATATAGGGTAATTAACAAAAAAAAAAAACCTAAACTTTGAGCTCAGTGACAAGCCAAAACTTAAACTAAGTTTGCTAACAACTAAAACACTAAACTATGAAAAATGAACAATGCAAACCTCATAGTCACGTTTTTTGTTAAAAATATCTCCTGGACATCCCTCTACATTGGAGGACATACAATGCCTTGATGTTGGACGACGTCCAAGGATAAGCCTTGGATGTGAACGAGTCTATAGTGGAAGTGATCTTGTAGCCATGGAGATTTCTTTTATTTTTCAATTGTTCAGAAATAGGTCTGTGCATGCATAGTTTCAGAAGGATGGGTAACCGCGCATGAGATGTATCCATAAAAATGTTCATGACAGCGGTTGTATTTGTGTCTGCAAAGGTGTTAGTGTCTGTGGATACAATTTTTAAAAGAGATGTGTGGTCGCACATGAGTGGTGTTTGTAGAGTGATCAGATAGTCATAGCAGAAACGTTGGTGTCTACAAAATGAGGTTTGTCAATAGAAAGACATGACGTGGTGTGATGTGGCACTGGATCCATCAACTCGCATTTAAGCATGGAGATTTTCTAACAATATTTCTAGTGTTCATTTTATAGGTCATCATGGAGGAAAGTGCACCAAAGATATCATATGTATCCAATCGACTTTCAAATATCAAATGGAATTATTCAAGATCAAGCACAAGTGGAAGTATGAGTACAAGGGTAGAAGATTTGGTGGATTTCACAAATCCACCTACAATCTGACCTCCGACAAGGAATTGGCATTTTTGGTATTCTGTAGGATTTTATATCAAAAAATGTTCTTCATGAAGATGGTAACAGACTTTCCAAGCTTTCTAAAATGGGCTAGCTCATAAATATTAGACATCATTTGCTATGTTTAAAAATAGAGAGCTTTGTACTTGCTATTGAAGCCCATTGTCCTTTATATGGACTTGAAGCCCAAATCCATTTGAAGATGAGCCAAGAAGGTTAACTCAACAATTTGATACTTTTTCTAAGATGTTAAGGGAGGTAGAGTATCTATTTTCTTCTTTTATGCTTAGTGTTTAATTTATGTTTAATATCAAAATATAGATTGGAGTTCTCCGCTAGAGCATGTTCTAGGGGCTATTTTGTGGTGTATTTTTGGTACTTTCTGTAACGACCTGGTTTTCCTTTCTTAAAACGTGACATTTTTAGAAATCGTGTAAAATTAAAACTTTTCTTTTCTTTTCTTTAAATCCTTTAATTCAAGTTTCATAGCGGAAGACTTTTCTTTCTTAAATCCATTCAAATAGTTGTGTAGCGGAAGACTTTTCTTTCTTAAATCCATTTAAATAATTGTGTAGCGGAAGACTTTTCATTCTTAAAACCATTTTAAGACAATAAATATAATAATTTTCTTTAAAATATTTACAACTTGGAAACTTTAATTAACTTAAAATAGAAATCACTTTATATATTTATCAATAACCTTACAAAATCTTCTACATTTTCCACTTGATCTTTAGCCTACCCAGCCACAAGGTCTGCACATGCAAATCCTTCATCAACTTTTCCTTAACCCGATCACGCATAGACCTACATCACAAGACTTTAAGCGATATAAAATATGAAATACACAAGCTATGCAGCTTTTAAAATCTGTATGTAGTTTTCTGTTTTTGTTTTCGTTTTCCTTTGCTGTTATATTAACTTTACTTTACCATTAACTTAACTTGAACTTTACTTTACCTTTAACTTGACTTGAACCTTAATGAACTTTAATGAACTTTAATTCTAACAGTGAACTTAGGCGATATTAGTAAACTTAGGCCCTAGCAGCGAACTTGTACCATGCTGGTGAATTTAAGCCAGCATAGTGAACTTGTACCGCAAATAGTATCATGATGGTGAACTTAAGTCATCATGATAAACTTATACTGTTTGCTTTTTGTTAACATATCGGGACTGAGCGGTGAACTTAAGCCAACTCAAATCCTTATGTTAACATCTCAGGAGAGAGCAGGTGAACTTCAGCCTAACTGAAACCCTTCTCATTTTCTTTACATATTTCTCATTACTCTTTATCTTTCTCATACACAACTTATACAATTAAAACCATTTCATTTTCAAAACATATGCTTAAAACCATTTTCGTAACCGTTTAAAAACCATGATGCATGAATGCTTATGAATGCATACAATTTCTATATCCTCAACTAAATCCTTAAAGCGTGATCAATATCAAAATACTTAACTTCAAGAACTTAAATCTAATAAACACATCATTAAAATAACAAGCAAGCACAGGACAATACATCCTCGAGCAAAAGCATGATCAATAAACTAACTTAATAATCTAGTAAACATAGGCATCAAACAAGTACTAACTCTTGCAATGTAGGCCATAAAGACAAAACACAAACAATATCACTAACTTGGCATCCTTAAAGCATTTAACATTCTGATTTAACCTTCACAATACCTTCACAATAGCCCATAACATTTATCATTAATAACCATTGATGAACTTCCTCATACATGAGCATAAAGTTTCATCCACCAAAAACTATTCATATCCTTAAATCTCATACCTCTTTCTTCTTTAACATACCCTAAATAACATGCTTATACAAATCTATTCCTAACATACTTGCATATACCAACAATAGAACTTAATATTTCATTGACATCAAGCTTCACAGTACACAGTCCAACATAGCATCACAACCCAGTGGCAATATTATATATACAAACACTGATTTCCTTTCCCTCATACATTCCCAACATGCATCGACAAACACAGACTAAATCCCATCACCAGAGGATCAATCCTTACAATATCTATCAATTCAGTAAACTACATCATAAAGATTAAAATCAATCGAATGAACCTAAATATCCACCATGGCAGTAATTACACAGAGAACCAAGTCCAAGCAACATAGCATATTTATCAAGCTACGATGATAGGGAATAGTTTAACTTCATTTTCATATTCTATAACAAATAACATAGCTTCCAAAAACTCTATCAATAAAACAGAACAAAATAGTTTCAGACGCATTTCAACAAAAGTGGTAACGAAACAAGGGTGATTCCTAATCCTTTAGAGCAGTAACAATTGAAGGAAAACTCATCTTTATCCTCACAATTATTCACATAAAACCCATAAACAGCCAGAAATAACTAGGAGTACCAGAAGAACACCCAAGAAGAGCAAAGAAGAAAACCCAAGGCTCCAAACACTCAAACTTCCAACCTCACACTCCTTCAATCTCACAGTTTCCACTCTCGCAAGAAGCTCTCACCATTTTCTTTCTACTATGTCCTTCTCCTTCTTCTCTCTATTTCCTTTGCTCTCGAAATCTTCTCTCTTCTCCAAAGACTTCACCCTCACTCTGTCTTTCTCTCTATTTCTATATCTCCAGAAGCGTTCCTCACATGCTTGACCACCTCAAAATATCACCTAACTCCATCTATTTTGCCATCTATAAAGGAAGGACACGTAGGGAAATCATGAAGACCATCGCCTTCGGATAACACATTCCTTCTCATTTTTTTTTTCATATTTCTCGTTACTCTTTATCTTTCTTATACACAACTTATACAATTAAAACCATTTCATTTTCAAAACATATGCTTAAAACCATTTTCGTAACCTTTTAAAAACCATGATGCATGAATGCTTATGAATGCATACAATTTCTATATCTTTAACTAAATCCTTAAAGCATGATCAATATCAAAATACTTAACTTAAAGAACTTAAATCTAATAAACACATCATTAAAATAACAAGCAAGCACAGGACAATACATCCTCGAGAAAAAGCATGATCAATAACCTAACTTAATACTCTAGTAAACATAGGCATCAAACAAGTACTAACTCTTGCAATGTAGGCCATAAAGACAAAACACAAACAATATCACCAACTTGGTATCCTTAAAGCATTTAGCATTCTGATTTAACCTTCACAATACCTTCACAATAGCCCATAACATTAATCATTAATAACTATTTATGAACTTCCTCATACATGAGAATAAAGGCTTTCATCCACCAAAAACTATTCATATCCTTAAATCTCATACCTCTTTATTCTTTAACATACCCTAAATAACATGGTTATACAAATCTATTCTTAACATACTTGCATATACCAACAATAGAACTTAATATTTCATTAACATCAAGCTTCATAGTACACAGTCCAACTTAGCATCACTACCCAGTGGCAATATTATATATACAAACACTGATTTCCTTTCCCTCATGCATTCCCAACATGCATCCACAAACACAGACTAAATCCCATCACCAGAGGATCAATCCTTATAATATCTATCAATTCAGTAAACTACATCATAAAGATTAAAATCAATCGAATGAACCTAAATATCCACCATGGCAGTAATTACATAGAGAACCAATTCCAAGCAACATAGCATATTTATCAAGCTACAATGATAGGGAATTGTTTAACTTCATTTTCATATTCTATAACAAATAACATAGCTTCCAAAAACTCTATCAATAAAACAGAACAAAATAGTTTCAGATGCATTTCAACAAAAGTAGTAACGAAACAAGGGTGATTCCTAATCCTTTAGTGCAGTAACAATTGAAGGAAAACTCATCTTTATCCTCACAATTATTCACATAGAACCCATAAACAGCCAAAAATAACTCAGAGTACTAGAAGAACACCCAAGAAGAGCAAAGAAGAAAACCCAAGGCTCCAAACACTCAAACTTCCAACCTCACACTCCTTCAATCTCACAGTTCCCACTCTCACAAGAAGCTCTCACCATTTTCTTTCTACTATGTCCTTCTCCTTCTTCTCTCTATTTCCTTTGCTCTCGACATCTTCTCTCTTCTCCAGAGACTTCACCCTCACTCTGTCTTTCTCTCTATTTCTATATCTCTAGAAGCGTTCTTCACATGCTTGACCACCTCAAAATATCTCACCTAACTCCATCTATTTTGCCATCTATAAAGGAAGGACACGCACGGAAATCATGAAGACCATCGCCTTGGGATAACACATTCCTTCAGTGTCGGTCGATCACCAATACAAGCCATGATTGACCAAACCAACATTTGCAAATACAGCCACTGAAAATCCAGTGGAGCCGATCGATCGATGATCGACCGCAAGCCAAGAGTCTTGGTCGATCACCGATCGACTAGAACAATGTTGGAAACATTTTCTGACATTTTGCAGTGAGGCTGGTCGATCACATGATCAACTGCTACTCAACTTTCTAGGTCAATCACTTGATCGACCAGACCAACCTAGCACACCTTCATCGGAGCCACTAACTTTTTCACCACTGCCTTTCTCGGCACTACCTTATAAAATCCCTTAACAATTTATACTTTAATCCTTAACCAAAATTCTCACTTAACTAATTCTAATATCACTAATTATACCAATCTTATTACGTTTACTAAACTTATTTTTTAGGTATTACAATCCGTAGTAAAATCATTTCCACAATCTTCAATAATTGACAATCATTATCCTCTTTAGTCTAAGCCTAATGTAACCCAAGAATTCTTGGTATTACACTTTTGCTTTTATTTTTGTTACCCTAATTTTGAGGTATATAAACCTCTCTTTGGTTTCTTTGTAGGTAGTTGAAAACTTTGTGAAAATACTTCATTCCAACTTGGTGGAGTTTCCTCCCAAAATCGTATCCCTTTTTCGATGGTACCTATCCCATTAAGTGTGCGAATATCAATTGATTTCACCTTTTTTTTTTGTTTTAGGTGACTTCTTTTATTGCTATAACTTTCTCTTCCTCTTCTTTAGAGGTAGAATTTTTAGCAAGCTTAAAGAAAACTTCCAAAGATTCAAGTTGGAGAGTTACTTCTTGCAAAGTAGCCATTGAAGTCAGAAGACATGGCAATGGTGTCTTTTTGGTTCAGCTTGTAACTGTTTGTGTATAATTTCTTTGTTTGAGTGAATTTCATTTTGATTTTTAGAGGTTTACTTGTACACATTCAAAAAGGTGCGTGGTTCAAATTTCGTGCAATTTAGACAAGAAATGATTAACTACCATATTGGTACCCTTACGGGCAGCCATCTTTGCATTCGCATATCTTTGTCTCAAGTAGGAATTTTTTTGTGATTTTTGGAGGGAAATCACCTCTCTTGTGAAACATACCATGGTCCAATTTTCATATAGATTGGTTAGCAAACGAAGAAGTTGCATAATCTGGAATTCGGTATTTTGTTCTCTAGCCAAGGTGACCACCAACAACAAGGAATTTTCCAAGCTTTGCATCCCGTGGTGCATCATGGTGAATTGTGACTGGCATACAATGTGAGCAGATATCCGCAGTAGGTGCATTGGTGTCTGCAAAAGTATTGGTGACCACAGATGTGAGGTGGACTACATGAAATGAGGTACATGGCGGATTGAGATTGGTGAATAGTGTAAGCAGATATCTATGGCAAAAGCATTAGTGTTTGTGAATGTGTTGGTGTTTGCGAATGTGAGGTAGAATCCAAAAAATGAGGTACGAGGCGTATTATGAGTAGTGGACAATATAATCAAATATCCATAGTGGACAGGAGGAATCATGTTCACGGTACACGCGTTTTAATGAGGAAGCATAAACGAATGGAGAAAGGGGAATCCACGAAAGAAAGATGGACATGTGAACGACTCAAGTTAATTAGGGAGGAAGAAAATATTTGTGAATAGTGAAGCAAAAAGGAACTTGTCCTTGGATAGGAGGAATCACATGCATGGCACACACGATTTAATGAGAAAGAATAAACAAAAGGAGAAGGGGGGTCAACGGAAAGAAGGATTGACATGTATACGGCTCACATTATTAGAGAGGAAGAGGATATCCGTGAACAGTGAAGCGGAAAGGAACACGTCCGCGGACAAGTGCAATCACGTGCATGGCACACGTGATTTAATGAAGAAGCAAAAATGAATGGAGAAGGGGTGTCCAATGAGAGAAGGATGGAAACGTGGATTGCTAATTAGGGAGGAATCAGATATCCATGAATAGTGAAGCAGATGTTCGTTAGAAAAACATCTTCTGGTCGTCCCTCGGAGTTGGACGACATCCAAGGATTAGCCTTAGATGTGAACGGGTACGCGACCAACAGATTTCTTTATTTTTTGATTGTTGAGAAATAGGTCCATGGATACTTAGTTTCAAAAGATTAGGTGATCGAGCATGATGTGTACTTGCTGAAATGTCATGTACATGTGTTTTTGTCTGCAGAAGTGTCATGTAGATGCGTTTGTGTCTGCAGTATTTTCGTGCTACAATTATTTCTCTAAACACCCTAAGTAATTTAATGTATACAAATAATAATTCAATGCATAAAAGTAAAGAGTAAGGGTTAAAGAGAGTGCACACAAAGTTTGTTTACGTGGTTCGACAACCCACCTACGTCTGCGCTCCAAGCCTCACTTGGAGATCACTACTAGATTGGCTTACGGGTGCCAATTTACACAATGACTATTATGGGGCATCACCCTTTGACTATTCTGGGGTATCACCCTTTTCTTGACAACTGTGGGAAGTCACCCTTTCTTTGACTATTGCAGGGAGTCACCCTTGTTTGATGAATTTGTAGGGCGTCACTCTTTTCGTTTAGTACAAGTGTTTGGAAATTGAAAGCTCACAAACTAGTCCAAACTTTCCCAAATTAAAATCTCAAGTTTGGGATAGGGATAGTTGGATTACAAGCTGACTAAAATATATGAGAAATCGAGTATAAAATTTGGCTGAGCTTCGTTACTTCTCTATGTTCGATGTGGAGCTTGGAGTGCTTCTATGTATTTATAGACACAGGCTTTTTCGGTCGACCACAACTGACTGTTAGAAACTAGTCGTTGTGTCTGCTGTGCATTTTTTATCTCATATCTCAACCGTGTCACATCCAAAAAACTTCAGAGCCCTATGTGTACAATTTCTATTGTTGTTCTCATTCGAAAATGTCCAGCAAAAACTCCAAAAGCAAACTATGTCATTTTTCGGTCGCACCTCTCAACCATGGCTTCGACTGTGTCTCGACTGAAAAACGTTGGAGTGCACAGCATGAAATATTCCTACGCATCCCCCACATCCCCATCTCGTCCAAACCTTTGAAGAGTAATCTGTAATGCTTTTAGGTTGAATGTTTCAAACGCATCTTCAACTGCGTCGCGCCTGAAAACTTCCATAATGAGATTAAACTCTTCGATTCACATTCCTTTGATTTCCTAAGTCCCAAATTGATATGTATTCGCTACATGAACTTAAATAAACATGTTAACATATAATTATATTTGTTTTGAGGGTATTTCCAATAAATATAGATATAAATAATAGATAAAAACATTAAGCACATTATCAATACAAATACAATAATCAACTTATAAAAATACATTATTTTCATGTGAGGATCTTTAATTTTTTATCTCCATCTTCCTCATCTTCAGAGTCATCCTCTTCCCCATAATCATCTTTGGCGCTCATGGAGGCTTTGAATGCAAGAGGCTTTGGAAGGATTCCCTTCTCCTTTTGTTCCTCCTCCTTGTGGCTCATCATTGTGATTTCGTGTGTCATCAAGGATCTAATGTGCTCCTCCATTTTCAGGCTTTTAAATCCCAGGCTTCTTGAATGGCAATCACATTGGGTTTCCATGATCTTGGAAGACACTTATGAATTTTACGTACCAATTCTTCGTTAGGATATTCTCTACTACGCACTTTTAAACCATTAGTAATGTTAGTAAAACGAGTAGAAATAGAGCTAATGGTTTCATCTTTATCAATGCAAAATAATTCATAATCATGAATTAGCATACTCAATTTGGTTTCTTTTACTTAATTAGTGCTCTCATGTGTAATTTCAAGCAATCTCCAAACATCATAGGCACTATCACTACTTTGAATTCTATTAAATTCATCCAAATTTAAAGCACAATAAAAAAGATTTATTGCTTTAGCATTTAAACTTAATTTACGAAAATCAACATCATTATATTTGTCTTCCAATTTTGGGACATTCAATCCATTTTCAAGTTTAAGCAGAATACAAGGTCCATTAATCACTATTCTCCAAATTTCATAATCAATAAATTGAATGTAAATCTTCATCTTAGTCTTCCAATAAGTGTATTACTACCATAAAAAATGGAGGCCTAAGAGTAGACACCTTATTATGCATATTATAAGCCATTATCAATTTACATAATCAATAGATGCAATCTAAATATCCACACAATCCAAATAATTGATAGATAAAAATTTAACCAAAATTGTATTAATATGCACAAAACAAACAATATCAAACAAAAATTTTATTTACCCACTCTTATACCAATTGAGGGATCGAAATACACCTAAGAGGGGGGGGGGGCTAATTAGATGTTCTAGTATTTTCATGCGATAAATATTTCTTTAAGCACCCTAAGTGATTAATGAATACAAATAATAATTCAATGCATAAAAGTAAAGATTAAGGGTTAGAGAGAGTGCATACAGAATTTGTTTACGAGTTCGGCAACCTGCCTACATCCGTGCTCCAAGCCTCACTTGAAGATCACTACTAGATTGGCTTACGGGTGCCAATAAAACCTTTTACACAATGACTATTACGAGGGCGTCACTCTTTGACTATTCTGGGGCGTCACCCTTTTCTTGCCTATTGCGGGGAGTCATCCTTTCTTTGACTATTGCAGGGCATCA
This sequence comes from Begonia loranthoides, assembly GCA_022433065.1. NCBI lineage: Eukaryota > Viridiplantae > Streptophyta > Magnoliopsida > Cucurbitales > Begoniaceae > Begonia > Begonia loranthoides. The sequence goes on along the minus strand of CM039470.1, from coordinate 19,672,450 downwards.
CCTTTGTTTGTCAAGTTTATAGGGCGTCACCCTTTTCATTTAGTACAATTGTTTGGAAATTGAAAGCTCACAAACTAGTTCAAACTCTCCCAAATTGAAATCTCAAGTTTGGGATAGGGCGAGTTGGATTACAAGCTCACAAAAATATAAGAGAAGTCGAGTGTAAAATTTGGCAGAGCTTCACTACTTCTCTCAGTTCATTGTGGAGCTTGGAGTGCTTCTATGTATTTATAGACACACGCTTTTTGGGTGGACCCAATCTTTTCAGTCGACCACATTCGACCATAAGAAACTAGTTGTTGTGCCTACTGTGCATTTTCGGCCGCATATCTCAATCGGAACCTCGAACACGTCACGTCCGAAAAAATTTAGAGCTCTATGTGTACAATTTTGGTCATTGTTCTCGTCCGCTCCTTCGACCACTTCTCGTCCAAAAATGTCCAGCAAAAACTCCAGCAGCAAACTGTGTAGTTTTTTGGTCACACCTCTCACCCGCGGCTTTGATCGCATCTATACTAAAAAACCTCGGAGTGCACAACATGAAATATTCGGACACATCCCATGCATCCCCATTTCATCCAAACCTTCAAAGAGTAATCTGTAATGCTTTTTGGTTGCATTTCTCGACCGTGTCTTCGACCGCATCGAGTCCAAAAACTTCTAGAATGAGATTCAACTCTTCGATTTGCATTCTTTTGATTTCCTAAGTCCCAAATTGATATGTATTCATTACGTGGACTTAGTTAAACATGTGAACACATAATAATACCTATTTTGATGGTATTTCCAATAAATACGGATATAAATAATATGATAAAAACATTAAGCACATTATCAATGCAAATACATTAATCAACTTATTAATTCCATTAAAATAGTCATTAGCAAGTCATCATCAAAATACACTAAGCCTAACAAAAAGGCAAACAGTGCGGATGTCTAGGAGACATTTTTAATGAAAAACATGAATGAGGTTTGCGTCGTTCATTTTCTATAGTTTAGTATTTTAGTTGTTATTGAACTAGTTTATAAAGTTTGGCTTGTCATTGACCCCAAAATTTAGGATTTTTTTTTTGTTAATTATCCTTTAATATATGGAGTAAATATTTTATTTTATTACAAATGTTTTGGATTAGGAAATTTGAGTGTGGAAATTTGAGGTTTAAATTGGTCGAAGATAAATCCACGGAAGGGAATATGTCTACATGATGACGTATCTGAAAAAGTGTTTGTGTCTGTAGAGGAAGAGTAGGCAACCGTGGATAGAAGGAAGGACACAGGGTCGCACATATGTGGTGTTTACAAAATGAGATATATTTGCAGAAGTGTTGGTGATAGCAGAAGTGTTGGTATCCACAGTGGAAGTGTTGGTGTCCATGCATACTTGGATAACAAAGGACATGTGCCACAGATGAGTACTGTTGAGGAGTGATCAAATATCCACAACAAAAGCATTGGCTTCCGCAGATGTGTGGTGGAATTCGTGGTGTGAAGTTTGTCTGCGAAAAGAAATGAGGTATGTGGCAGGTTGTGATTGGTGGACAATGTAAGCGAATATTTACAGCAGAAGCATTGGTGTACACAGATGAGGTGGAATCTGTAGAGTGAGGCTTGTTTGCAAAAAGACATGTGTACGTGGCAAATTGTGATTGGTGGACGATGTAAGCAACGTAACAAAAACATTGGTTTCTGCGAATTAGGTGGAATCCACAAAATGAGCTATTTTGTAAAAGGATATGTGAATGTGGCATATGGTAGACAATGTAAGTGAGGTTGATATCTTCAACAGATATCCACAGCAGCAGCGAACACATCCGACGTAAAAGCGTAAGCATCCACAACATAAAGCACACATGTCTGCTGTAGGAAGAACATGCACACGCAGCAACTATGCTAGATAATTTAGGATGCATTTGTCCACGGATTTTCGTACTTCAAATATACTTTCAAATTGCAAATATATTTTTTGATTATATTTTCAGACTGTTACGGAAGGTTGTGATCTATAAAAAGGAACATTAGGAGCCATAAGAGTTTACGTTCTTCCTCTCAAGCTCTCTGAATGTACATAATTTGGATTTCTTTGTCGTTCATAAGATGGACTACCATGATGAATGAAATAATGACGAGAATCATGAGAATTGAAACTAAGTTTTTGAAGTAGTGTAGTTGATAAATTTTTTTTCTTTTTATTTAACTCAATCTGTATTCATCTCAAGGAAAATTAGCATGTTGGAAACAAGTTAGAGCAAAGGTTAGATCGGATTGTGATTGAACAGGCTTTACTAAGAGTCCCAAATAAATTATGCTTGCAGGTGTTTGGCCTTTGGTCTGCATCACAAAATGCTTAGGTATTTTATTGTTATGATGATTGTCTTGCTTCTGATACCTTATGGTTGTTAGATGATAACTTTGACTATTGAATTACTTTATTTTATTTGCTAGTATTAGGATTTTCTAAAAGAAAGCATAGTAAGGGAAGTTAGAAATAAAATAAGTATAGCTAGAAATGAGAAAATTGGTCGATTGTCTGAGTCGGTGGAATGTTAGTTACAAAATTTAGAGTGATTGATGAAAAGAGAAGAGCAAGGAAGAATGCAACCCGTTCATGTTGAAGCTAGGTAGAAGAAGTTTCTTCCATTAAATCCACAATGTTTTGATGGGAGTTCCTCTAATCCAACCAAAGCTGAAGAGTAGATCTAAGACATGGAGGATATGTTTGACTATGCCAAGTCAGAGGAGGGAGAAAGAGTTTCTTATATGGTATATCTGCTGACTTAGAATGCAAGGTTATCTGGTGGGATTCAATCAAGTCAACTCATGATGTTAAATGATAACTATGCAGAGGTTTTAAGAGGTGTTCTATGATAAGTATTTCAACCACACTACAAGGACACGAAGGTTGATGGAGTTTACCCAACTTTGTTAGACTGAATCTATTACTGAGTACATGCAGAAATTTAAAGCTTTGTCACAGTTCGCACCACATTTGGTGGCGAAAAATGAGCTCAAAGTGTACAAGTTCATGCAATGTCTAAAGGTGGAGATATATAGAGATGTGAAGATATATGGCACTCAACATGTACCCTATTTGATGATCGTGTCTAAGGCACTAGAAGTGGAAGAGTCTAAACTGCAGGGTTCTAAACAAATGGAAGCAAGAAGGAAGTTTCTATGGAAGAATCAACCACAATATAAAAAGTAAGGACAACTCGATGCAAGAGGAGTGAAGAGGTCCTTTAATGATGGCGAACGACAAGAGAATGAGAAGCACGCCCATGGAGGGATAGTTATTATTTGTGACAATGCAAGAACTACTTAAATAAGTTAATGCCCTAGGTGCAAGATGAACTATTTAGGCAAAAGTAGAGCTAACACTACAATGTTTCAAATGTAAATAAATAGGTCACATAGATAAAGATTGCCCAACTCTAGTGGGAGAGTAGAAGAAGGTAGTTCCAAGGGTCTTCTCTCCTACTGAGGATGATGGAGACGAGTAGCCTATTGTGGTGTAAGGTACTAAATATATTAATGACATTGTTGCTTGTACTTTATTTGATTCTAGAGCTACACACTCGTTTGTGGCATCAACATTCTATTCTAGACTGAATTATTTATCGGGACTGTTTAAGTATGCCTATAGAGTAATGTTACCGTGAAGAGAATGTCTAGAAGGGAGTGGTATCTTGAAGGACTGAGCAATTAGCCTGAACAATCAATTTTTGCATATCATTCTCATTCTAATTGATATGCAGGGATATGATCCTATTCTCTACATGGATTGGTTGTTTCGACATTTTGTGAGCATAAATAGTAAGTAAAGGGTAGTTTATTCCAATTGCCACATGGTGAAGAATTCATTTTTCATGGTAGTAAGGACAAGTGTAAGCTTCCAATCATTTCTACTGTTAAAGTACAACGACAACCAAAGGGTGGATGTTGTTGAGGAATTATAAAAGTTATTCGACGGTACTTTTGTTAATATAAATTATTCTCAAAGGTTGATTTAATGAGTAGGAAAATGATAAATGAATACTCAACTTACATTAAGTCAACTTTTTGGGTCATGTTATTTCTAAGGTTGATATTGTTGTGGACCCAACTAAAATTTAAGCAGTTTTAGATTGGCCACAACCAAAGAATATTGTCAAAGTATGTAGTTTCCAAGACTTGAAGCAAAAGTTAACTACAACTCTAATTTTGGCATTACCATTGAAAGGTGAAAAGTATAGTATTTATTGTGAAGCCTCAAAGAATGGGTTGGGCTGTAGTTGGAATTCAAACAAGGTGATATGTTGTTCTTGAAAATTTCTCCTTTCAAAGGAATCATGAGATTTGATAAAAGGGGAAGCTTAGTCAAATGTATGTTGAGCATTTTCCTATTGTGGAGAAAATAGGAAAGATGGCTTACAAGCTAGAGATACTATCGTTAATGAAAGGAGTTGACAACATCTTCCACATGTCGATATTAAGGAAATGCGCTCATGACCCTCTCAAGTGGTGATGCAAGAGGATATTGAAGTCCACCCAACATTGAGTTTACAAAAAAAATCTCATGACATGCCTCGGGGGCCGAGGCCTATTACTCGATCGCAAACAAGGTCCTTACTGTCACTTAGCCAAATTACTGATGATCTTGTTTCTTTTGCAGGTATTAACTTCGAGGATGATTCTATTTGGGATGTTGTCCCAACGGATAAGGAGCAACCTGTGCATGTCTTGACTTGGGATACACGTGAATGTTATGAGCTTCATCAGACGGGAATTTGTCTTCCCGGCATCCCAAACGTGTAACCTTTCAATTCTGCATATTTTTATTTATTTCTTATTTTTATTTTCATGGCAAACATTGAGCCTATTTTGTGAGGGTAAAGCATGGTTATAAGCTTTACTCATTCATGCATTTAGATTGTTGGTTAGGTTAGATGGTGATGATTGAGTTATGGGCTAAGTCCAATCCTTTTCAAGCCCAAGGAAAGAGCAAGCCCAAAGAAAACATCAAGGAGCTGCCACGTGTATGCCATGCATGTTCTTCCACCAGCTTTAATCTCGGCCATTCATTCCACATTCATCCAAGAGCCTGCATATTGCCACCCACATGCCTCATCTTGGTCGTCCATCATCTGCCTCATCTCGACCGTCCATCACCCCTACTCATCATCACCTAGGTTATAAATTTCCATGGTTAGACGCATTGAAAGACAACTTTGACGAGATTAATATATTACTATTTCCCTTCCCTGTGAGGAGATTCCGACTCCGTCGAGCGGCCGCCCCGGATCTTCGAATCCGAGACGAAGTAGAGGACTTCCTTATTAGCAAGCTCGTGGTGCTTGAGCTAACTCGTAAGTTTTCCCTTTTCAAACTTCCATTGGGAGTTTGAGCGAGGGAAAACCGAACCATTGCCTGCGATCGGTAGATTTTATTCGAAAATCTAGAATCCGTGATCCTAACGTTAGATAGTTCCCGGATCCGATCAAAGGTCTACATCTCCGTCCCTGTCATTCTTCGTGGGTTGCTAACACGTACTTCCTTTTGCAGGTCGTCTCGTGTCAAATGGCTTACAAGCTAGAGATACTATCGTTAATGAAAGGAGTTCACAACATCTTCCACATGTCGATATTAAGGAAATGCACTCATGACCCTCTCAAGTGGTGATGCAAGAGGATATTGAAGTCCACCCAACATTGAGTTACAAAAAAAATCTCGTGTAGATTTTAGACTTTAAAATCAAGGTATTTTGGCATAAATGAATTCCGCTGGTAAGAGTGTTATGGTAAAATCACTCATCGAAAGTGGCAACTTGGGAAAGTCAACAAGAGTTGAAAGTAAAGTATCCAGAACTAATTCATGATACAAATTTTGAAGACAATATTTAATTAATAGGGGAGGAATATAACATAATGGAAATTTCCACGAATAATTTCAAGTGTAACATTATATTTTTTAAATTTAAAGAAGTAACTAACATTACTTTTAGACTTTATATTCTTATGGCAAAGGTCTAATTTTTGGTAAAAATTGGAAATTTATGTATTCACCTAATGAAGGGTATATTTTAATATATGGAATGAATATTTTATTTTATTAAGAATGTTTTGGATTAGGAAAGTTAGTTGTAGAAATTTGATTGTTGAAGGATGTACAATTTTATTTTGAAAATTGGAATTTTGAAGGACGCCCTCAACTTACAACAAATGTCCCTCAACTTATTACAGATGTCCTCAATTCCTTGGATGATGAGGGAACACTGTCATTTAGTATTGAAGGACATCCCTCAACTTATAATGGATGTCCCTCAACTTACAACGAGCATCTCTCAATCCACAATAGACATCCCTCAGGGTTTTTTATTTTTGTTAATTTTTGTAACACCCCTTTTTGTAAAAACATATTTTGTAGTAAATTGTTGTACTTTATTTTTTTCTTTAAAAAAACTATCATACAAAAACGATATTGCTTAATTTATTTTACGATAAAGTAATACCTTTAAAAACCAATCACTAAACCATGCATTTATAAAATCTTTGCAAATCATGTACTTGTCATTTAAACAACATTGGAATGAAACCATACTTAAAACCTTTACAGCAAAAGACTTTATCAACTAAAGTACATTTCTTACCAAAATGTAAGCTTTTAACAGTCCTTTACAATTTCATAAAAATACCCACTTCATAAAAACAATAAGAGAAAAACCTTGGAATTACCCAACAACCACCAAGTCTTCATCATGAGCTAGCTCCCTCAACGTGCATTCACATTTGCCATGTCCTCTGTAATATCCATACCCACAATGCAAAGCTCATCTATAAGTCTAAGACTTAGCAAGTAATGCATGTGATCGTGAACATGACATGTCATGACATTTGTTTTCTTTTTCTATTCTTTTCGTTTCTTTTCTTTTCTTTCCTTTCGCTTTTATTTCACGATCTTTTCTTTCACTTTCTTTTCTTTGTTTCTTTTCTTTTCTTTCACTTTCTATTCTTTTCTTTCTTTTCTTTTCTTTTCATCTTCAACAAGTATGAGTAGGCTAAACATAGAAACCATAGACACGGCTCCTATCGAGTCCACTGTTAGCTACTGCACACGTCAATGCAAAAGCGACCGGATTCCACCGTATCTACCCCATCTCAAATGGAAGCAAACTAACATGTATAAATTATCATCATAACTTTTGGGGGAATAGACACGGCTCCTACCAAGTCCTCTGTCAGCTGTTACACACATCTGTGCAAGACAATCGGATTCCACCGATCTATCCCATCTCAAACGAAGACAAACTACGGGAAATCAACCACCCTTAGGCTTCCTTCAAAACAACCTATCCTCAATACCCATTCACATATATCTCTTTCACTTGATATTGAGTGGGTAACCATTCAGCCCAACTAGGTAGTCTGTTTGGGTGATAAGCCCGCAAGAACTTGTTCTTGGGTTAGCGTCCCATACCACTAGCCCAAAACGCATCCACTTGGTTGGATAGGCACCCAATTATATCTCTGCAGTTATTCCTCATTTTTTATCTTTCTTATATGTTGACTCATGCATGAACATACATCATCATGTAACCTGAACATTTCACATCACATGCAATGTCAATAACAGTAACAACAAATCTCTAACGCATATTCATCATGAACAGAACGATCTAACATACATAACAATCCTCAACGCACTGGAAAAATGGCAGCAATAATTTCCAAAGACAGAATCTAACAGATCCTCAAACCATCCTTAACATTGTGAAATGGACTCATCTATAGCTATAATAAATCCTCCAAAACAGATCTTCATCATCAACATAGACTATAAAATCAATCCTCACTCCAATGAAAATAGAAATAAACACTGTATATAAGGCAGTACATCCTCAAGAAATCCATCAGAAAGCAATAAGCAATACATGTAACACTCTGACTTTTTATATGTCTAAAATTAATAAGTAAAATTGAAGGGTAATTGGCAATATTGAACAATTTTCGGAGTGTTACCAAGGACGTAATCATAGACTATAACTTATGAGATTTATTAAGGCATAATTAAGATTTAATTGGAAGCGGGAAAAAATTACGGGATGAAATTAAGTAAAGAAAATTTAAGTAACATATTGTTCAGGACGCATACGAATGCTTTGAGGACGAAAGAATGGCGTCCGTAAGTCTTCTGTACTGTGTCCTGGCACTTTGGGACAAGTCAAGGATGGCTTCCTCGCGTCCTAAGTTCGCACTATCTCTTTGTGGACGAGTGCAGACGAGATGAAACTGCGTCCGATTTGAATCTGTACTAATTCCTAAGTCAATTCGAACGCTATGTGCGGATGCGATATTGCATCCAAATGTCACTTGTAGATGGATTTTCAAAGGGATCACGACGTGAGTTCTCATCACCATCCTCGGTTCTGTCTGCATAGTGCTGTTTCGGACGATATGCAGACGATACAAGGATGCAAATTCACGTCTTAAATTCCCTAGATTTGCGAAGAATAAATTTAAAAAATACAAAATTCGGGGATTAAAATTTAGGATTGCAGCCACGAAATTAGCTCTGGAGATTCGATTCTCCCTCAAATGGATCACGTCGCCCCATTTTTGCTCATCCCTCTCTTCTGATTGGTACCTATTGATTTTCACAGGTAACCTCTCATCCTTTTCAAATGCTGTTGGTGCTCCCTTCGGAAGGGTGAGACTTCATTTCTCTTCGTTTCCTCTAGTTGTTCCTTCTAGCGAGAAAGTGAAAGGGAGAAAAAGGGATTTCTTTAGGGTTGTAAGGTTCAAGGCATTAAGTCCATTCTAGAAAGACCCACAGAAGTGGATGATTGTGCACTCCCTTTAGGCGTGGGAATTTCCAAATTCTGTCATTGCTGTCCCCATTAGTTTTCTTCAATAGAGGTAAGGATTGGGTAAAGTGTTGGCTGTCAAAGCCCTGCCCATAACTAATGTATGAATTGTGTTGATTTTCCTTGATGTCCATTGCTTGCTTATATTGTGCATTGAATTCGACTTGTTGTGTGTTTATTTTCTGTAAATTACTCTACTGAAATTGTTGAAATGAAAGGATTTGAGAAGAAGAAGATGAATTATCGGATGATAAGATGAGCATGAATGAGTTATGAATTGTATAAATTAGGAATCCTATTTATGAACTGTTTTACTTGCTATGAATTCCTTGTAATGCTTATTGTTATTCCTTGGTACTAGTTAAGAGATATAATCCTTGTCTTTTATTGCAATTGTTTACTTTAATGGAAGTGTGATGAATGAATGATGAACGAAACGTTAAGTTGGAGGATAGAATGATGAAATGATATGCACGCATGACCATTAATGAGTAGAGAATTTCATTTCTATTTTGGTACAATTTATTATATTCACTTACTATAGTTTCTTGTATAATTCACCGTATTATTCACTATAGTTTGTTAGTTGTTAACGTTTACTTCAATTCCATTAATTAAGCATGTGTAGATTAGTAGGATAATAATTGTATGAGCATGTTTAGCGTAATTAACTAAACCGAGCATGTCAAATTAAATAGAACTCTTTGCATGTTTAATTAACTATCACTTTTAATTAATTGGAATAAAAGCACGACCAATCAATTAGGATGAAATCTATCATTTGAGTCTTTTAAATAATCCGAGCATGTTTAGTTAATTTAATAAATTAGCATGTTACTTTCGAATGTATAAAATCAGTTAGTCATTTCATTTATAATTGATTATGACTTTGGTTTATATCAATTCCTTGAGCATGTTTCTAGTAGTGTCAAAATATCATGCACGTTTTCATTAATTGTGTGATTAGTACGTTCTGTCTTCTATTGATTGAGTATATTTCTATATAATTATTAGTTAGACAAGCATGTATAATTAGTCAGTTTATCAAGCACGTTTCTAGTATTTGTTTGAGAAGCATGTTTATATTCTACTTTGTTTAAAAAAGTATGTTGCCATGAATTAATTGCTAAGTATGTTTCAATAAATTTTTTGGTGAGCATGTTTCCATTATTAGTTCGTTTCAATTTATTAGCACGTTTCAATTGTATTCGAGTATTAAGCATGTCATTGTTTTCTATCGTTGTTGAGCATGTCTATATTTTGTGTTGTTTAGATGAGCATGTATAATTAGTTTAGCTTAATACTTTGTAATTATAATTCAAGCATGTTCACATTAGTCGATTGTTGAGCATGTTTCTATTGGTTAATTATCGAGTATGTTTCCTTATTACTTATTAATTTTACATCTAAGCTTTTATAACATTGTTAAGCATGTTAATTCACTTAGATACCTTGTAGCTAACAGTTTATTCATCTTGCTATATCTTGATTGTTATGTTTGGTAGAATCAAACATGTTATATGTCGCTTTCAATTCGCCTCTATGTTTGCTTTTAATTAATGTTATTCTTGTCATTTGTTGTTTACTATTCATGCTATTCTTGCTATTCATTGTTTTATTATTGTTCTTTCTATATTATGTCAACATGCATCATGATAATAGAAACAAGTAGGGAGTGCCATTATGGGGTGGTACTCACATGCATGAGTGAGGAAAATGAAATGAATGAATAAAATGAACGATGATGAATGATGGGAAGTTGAAGGGCGGATGGGTAGTTCGAATCTAATACACATAGTGTTAGAAGCCGATCAAACTATACCATCTAATATGTGTTCCTTCAACTTTCGGCTTGATTTACAAGTTATGAATGAATAAATGAAAGTAATAAAAGGATTGGTTTGGGGCGGACACATTCCAAGTGAATTAAAGAGAGACATGATCATATTACATATTCCCTTTCCTTACTAAGCCTTTTGGGCTTATAGTTTACTTGTGGTGTACGTATATGTATATGACGAAAAGAAAGATTAATAAAACACAAAGCAATCGATGAAAGGTTTACACGAGTAGAGCTTGTGGCTGATCAAGATAAAGACGACTAAAGTAATTTGTAAAATGTAAGGATTTACTTAACATGTTTTAATTAGTATGTTTTCGCTTCTACTATGTTTTAAATAAATTATTATTGTTTCTGTTATGTCTTGATAAACAATTTTCATAACGAATGTAACGAATGGATTTTGACGATTCGGTTTTAGCACTCTCATTATGAAGGATTTTAGTAGTCTTGCAAAAGTTTTAAATTTTACGTATTTTAAAAGGTTATGAAAAACCAAGTCGTCACAATACATCTCAAGAAAATAGCCATTGAACCAAAACAAAATAATCAAGTCCTCGAGAGTTTCTAAATATAGGCAGCAAACATATCCTCAAGAAATCTATCAGAAACAAAAACCGTTAAGAAACAGGGAGTAGAACAAAACCTAGCACTTTGCACTGTAGGAACGAAAGGCCAAAACACATGCAGCATTACTTACGGTGATCGGCAAATGTGGAAGAAAACCTTGAATCAACTCAGATTGATTCTCTGGTGTTAAAATTTGTTCCCTTCGCGATGGTCTCCAACCCAAGTTACAACAGCCGTCCTCCATAAAAAAGTCCCCTTTTTCCCCCAAACTTTTGCTATTTATATTCTTTATCAGGGCATAGAATCACCACTTGCAGGTTTCTTCCTTCGAAATGTCATCACCTCAAGGAACCGAGCTCACCTTTCACCGCTAGACATCACCCAGCCTTTGAAAGATGTCCTGATATGCTCCAAGGATCACTAGGAGCACTTATAGAGAATCGGCCACAAAACTATAATATTCTGGACCAGCAACTTCAAACGAAAATATCTTCTAATCCAAACGTGAACGATAGCTGATTTTTAGAGATCACCAAAATAACACATCCAGGAATATCATGTCAAAAATCCAATGCAAAATCCACTCAGAATCTCAAGTTATGATCAAAACAATACAACCCCGAAATCTAGGGTTTCCCCGAACAGATTTGACAACCTGTATTCAAACGGTGATAACTCTCTCTGCATACATCCAAAGAATACAAATTTTGAGGGAAGGAACTTGACTAATTATAGAACAAATCATCAGAAGGAACAAAGTCGATAGGGCGTGCGCAAGGGCTTCAAATAACAGTCACAATCGCAAAGAACTAGTAGCCACAATCTAAACGATCTTGACATAAATCCTTCAACAATACTCATTATATAAGATAGTATCAACCTGTTAACAGCAGGTTAGAACAACAAGAACCAAGAACTACTTGCAAGAACTTCAAGAAAATCAAGATGGAACCGTGGTGTCTGTGAGCCTCCTAGTGAGAGGGCGATTATATTGGCTCGACCCGATGGTAAGCACTCTCCAAGGGTTTGAAGATCTTCTTCTATCTCCACACCACAATCAACACCTTGAAAAGGGAAGGATTGGAGGAGATAGTATCCCTTCCAACTTGGCCCAGAAGCTGCAAGACGGCCGAGCTCGGGCTATGGATGAATCGGCGTTGAGGGAGGGGGATGCCGCGGGGTTCTCCACAAGGAAAAAGAGATAAGTTTTTCTATTTCATCAAAAGTAGCTTCTCAATCCAAAACGGGTATAAAAACCCTAAGTGTTTACAAAAATAATGCCAAAAGACCAAAATACCCTTAACGTGAAAATTTCGGCAACACTTACCACAAGACAAAACAACATAAAGAAACCAATTAAAAAAAAAGTCCAGAAACATATCTATTTCTAAATCAACAAAGATGGTAATCAAATGATAATAATGTTTTTTGAACCTTCGACACTTCATGGAACCTTCGAGGCAGTAATAACATGTTATCCGTTTGGTGGCGAATGCACACATGTGATAACATGAAAAGGAACTCCTTTGTCTTCGTTAGATGTTTCCTCTAAAGAATCCCAAACTTTGATATTACCTACAAAATAAAAATGAGTTAGGAAAGAGATAAGCTTCTTGGCCTGAGCTCAAGTGATTGGACCCTGGGGCACATCATCCTCCCGGGGTGATTGAGGATTTGACCCCAAATCCATAGGTTGCTCCGATGAGTCCCCTATAGAAATCTCGTCCTCGCTGTGATACGGTGATAGATCTTGAACATTGAAGGTAGCTAAAACACCATTGTCCTCAGGTAGCTCAATTCGGTAAGCATTATTGTTGATACGTTCTAACACTTTAAAAGGACCATCAGCTCTTGGCAATAACTTGCACTTACAATGATGTGGAAATTGTTCTTTATGTAAATGAAACCATACAAGGTCACCACCTCAAATATGATTTCCTTCCGACTTCGATTCGCAAGTCTAGCATATTCAGAATTCTTTTTTTCGATACTCCTCTGGACTTCCTCATGTAATGATTTAATTCTCGCAGCTTTAACAGCTCCATCTTCACTCAAATATTCGACCACTAGAAGGGGAAGAAGATCCATAGGAATAAGAGGGTTAAACCCATACACTACCTCAAATGGAGTATGCTAAGTAGTCCCATGCACACTACGGTTGTATGCAAATTCCTCATAAGGCAACTGTACATCCCAATCAGTTAATCGTTTACTAAGCACCGATCTGAGTAATGCCCCGAAGGTTTGATTTACCACCTCTGTTTGTCCATCTGTCTGGGGATGGAAGGACGTGCTAAAGAATAATTTAGTACCCAACTTTCGCCACTAAGCCTTCCAGAAAGAGCTTAAGAACTTCGTGTCTCGGTCCGATACTATGGAGGGCGGAACTCCATGCAAGCAAATAATCTCCTTGAAAAAGAAATCGGCAATATAAGGGGCATCATCAATCTTGTTACATGCTATAAAGTGCGCCATCTTAGAAAAACGGTCTACTATGACCATAATAGAATCTTTAGCTCTAGGTGTGCGAGGAATGCCCAAGATGAAGTCAACGCTGATTTCCACCCAAGGATGGGTGGCTACGGGTAGTGGCATGTATAAGCCATGCGGCAAAACTCGACTCTTTGCCTTCTTACATATGATACAATGCTCCACTATACTTTGCACATCACGATACAAATGAGGCCAATGAAAATGCTCTTGAACCGCCTCTATGGTTTTCTTATTGCCAAAATGACTCGCTAGCCCACCGCAATGAGCTTCAAGAATAAGAGCCTCCCGAAGGCTACAAATAGGAATGCACAACTTTCCATTCTTAAAAAGGAACCCGCTCTCCAAAAAGTAAGGAAATTCTGGCATGCTCAAACAATTATGATAGATACTTCCAAAATCTTTATCCTCAGAATATAACTCCTTGATCCAATTTAGACCAAAAAATCTTGCATTAAGTTCCGTCAACAAAACAGACCGCCTAGAAAGAGCATCTCCGACCTGATTAGTTTCTCCCTTTTTGTATTTGATAATGTATGGATAGCGCTTAAGAAATTCCACCCACTTGCCATGTTGACGGTTAAGTTTTCCTTGACTCCAAATGTGCCTCAATGCTTGGTGATTAGAATGAATATTAAACTCTCTCGACAAAAGATAGTGTTGCGAAACTTCCAATGCTCAGATGACAGCGAAGAATTCCTTGTCGTAAGTAGAATAATTTAAAGCAGCCACTTTTAATTTTTCACTGAAATATGCAATAGGCTTGCCTTCCTGCATAAGCACTGCGCCGATACCTAATCCTGATGCATCGCACTTGATCTCAAATACTTTGGTAAAATCTGGAAGTGGTAAAAGTGGAGCATTACATAGCTTTTCTTTGATGGAGTTGAAACTAGACTGACAAGATGAAGTCCATACAAACTCCTTTCCCTTTTTAGTGCAATTAGGTATAGGGGCCATAATAGAACTTAATCCCTTTACAAAACGTCGGTAAAAGGATGCCAAGCCATAAAAACTTTGAACCTCTGAGATATTCTTCGGGATCGGCCAGTCTCGGATTGCCTCTATTTTTGCTTCATCTACTTCCGTTCCATCTTTACTAATTATAAACCCCAAGAAATAAACTCGATCTTGAGCAAAAGAACACTTCTTGAGATTGCCAAATAATTGAGATTCCCAAAGTACTTCAAATAATAATCGCAACTGTGCAAGGTGAGTTGAAAGATCCGAGCTATAGATAAGAATATTGTCGAAATAAACGACGAAAAACTTTCCCATAAATTCTCGCAGAAGGTGATGCATCACACGCATAAAGGTGCTAGGGGCATTGGACAACCCGAAAGGCATGACCATCCACTCATAAAGGCCATACTTTGTTTTGAAAGCGGTTTTCCATTCATCTCCTTCACGCATTCGAATTTGATGGTAACCACTCTTTAGGTCAACCTTAGAAAAGATAACAGCTCCACTGAGCTCATCTAGCATATCCTCAAGTTTGGGAATAGGAAAGCGGTATTTAATAGTGATCTTATTTATAGCCCTGCTATCCACACACATTTGTACCGTTCCACCTTTCTTAGGAACCAATAACGTAGACACTGCACAAGGGCTAAGGGATTCTCTAATGTACCCCTTATCAAGCAATTCAGTCACCTGTTTATGAAGTTCTTTAGATTCCTCTGGACTCAACCTGTAAGAAGGTCTATTAGGTAATGAAGCTCCAGGTAATAGATCTATCTCATGCTCGATCCCTCTCAAGGGTGGTAAACCTTGAGGTAACTCCTCCGGAAATATGTCTTCATACTCTTTAAGTAACCCCAACACGGAATCGGGGATGGGTCCCAACTCCTCCAATCTTTCCCTGAATAACATTAGAATAATCGACCCTCCTTGTATTAAAGATCTCTTAAGATCCCCTTTTGTGATTATAAGGGAAGTTTCTGGTCTACTTTTGTTCATGCTCTCATAGTCTTTAGCAATCTGATCCGGATTCAGGGGTGCTAAATTCATGGTCTTCCCTTTGAATTTGAAGGAGTAAAAATTAGAAAAACCATCATGCGTTGTCTTCCTATCGAATTGCCACGGCCTCCCAAGTAATAAATGACTAGCAGTCATTGGAACAACATCAAACAATGCCTCATCCTCGTAGCCTCCAATAGAAAAGGTCAACCTAACTTGTTTGGTTACCTTGATTGGATCTTTATCATTCAGCCAATTCAACCAGTACGGAGTGGGGTGGGCCGAAGTGAGTAACCTAATTTCTCAACAACATCTAAAGATATAATGTTGGTACAACTACCGCATCAATAATTAATGAACAAAGTTTCCCCTTAACTTGACATCGAGTGTGAAAGATAGTTTCCCACTATAATTCTTCATCATGAGTTTGAATAGCCATAGAGCGCTTCATCACAACAAGTAAGGAACCTTCAGGAGCATAGAAGGTTTCTTCTTCTTTCTCTTCTTCTATTAAAACCGAAACCTCTTCCTCATCTTCACTACTTACTTCATTAGTTCTCATTTTCATAATCATCACCCTAGCATTCGGACATTGAGAGGCGATATGACCGAATCCCAAGCATTTAAAACACTTGATATCTCTGCATCTCGGTTTGCTATTATCAATAAAAGGCTTTTTTTCTTCATTATTCTCCACGGTATTAAACTTGCTCTCTCCTTTTTGAATCGGTTTAGAGGGGGCGATGTTTTTTTGGAAAGGTCGAGACAAGCCCTCCTTTGCTCTTCTTTTCCTTTGTCTTTCAATTCTCAAGGCTAGTTGTATAACATCTTCAAGAGTTACATAGGATTGCAACTCCACGGCGTCACTGATCTCTTTGTGCAACCCTCTAATAAAATGAGCTACAGTTTGCTCCATTGGTTCTACCATATTACAACGGATCTTTAATATCTTGAACTTGGTTAAATACTCATCCACCGTTAGTGAACCTTGTTTCAAAATTTTCAATTGTAAGAACAACTCTTGCTTGTAGTGTGGAGGGACAAATCTCTTTCTCATGAGTGCTTTCATGGCTTCCCAACTTCGGACCTCACCTTCTCCTCCTCTCCGCCTTTGTGCTTTAAGGTCCTCCCACCATATACTAGCATAGCCCGAAAGTTCTAAGGCCACCATTTGAATCTTTGTTCTTTCCAAATAATCATAACATTCAAAAATTCGATCCACTTTCTCAATCCATTCTAGAAAATCACCACCATTACTAGAGCCATTAAAAGGTGGAATAGAGAACTTAACATGTCTCATGTCCTGCTTGCCATTAGGTCTCCTTCTTTGGCTAGGCGATTCCCTCTCCTCGGGTTCCTCCCAATCATCATCTAATGAACTAGCTTCTCCACCTCTTGAATCAATCGATGTACTAATCCTTATTTTAGGCCTTGGAGTTATAGGACCCATACATTATCATTATCTAAAGCTTCAATCTTTTGCTGAAGCTTAAGGATCATGTCAAACATCTCTCGCATACTCGGCTCGGTTTGCTCATGAACTTCCTCGGGTGATGCACTTGCACTAGGATCATTCCTCATCTCTCTAGGGCTATGATAATGAGCTCCGCTTCTAGTACTCATTATAAACCACTACAAATCCAATAATAACAGCAAGAGAATGTGAACACGGCTCTGATACCAAATGATATGCTCCAAGAATCACTAGGAGCACTTATAGAGAATTGGCCACAAAACTGTAATATTCTGGACCAGCAACTTCAAACAAAAATATCTTCTAATCCAAACATGAACGATGGATGATTTTTAGAGAACACCAAAATAACACATCCAGGAATATTGTGTCAAAAATCCAATGTAAAATCCACTCTGAATCTCAAGTTATGATCAAAACAATACAACCCCGAAATCTAGGGTTTACCCGAATAGATTTGACAACCTGTATTCAAACGGCAATAACTCTCTTTGTATAAATCCAAAGAATACCAAATTTTGAGGGAAGGAACTTGACTAATTGTAGAACAAATCTTTAGAAGGAATAAAGTCAATAGGGCATGCGAAAGGGCTTCAAATAATAGTCACAATCGCAAAGAACTAGTAGCCATAATCCAAAGACAAATTAACGACAACAGGTAATCCACTAAAGAAACGATCTTGACATTAATCCTTCAACAATACTCATTATATAAGATAGTATCAACCTGTTAACAGCAGGTTAGAACAACGGGAACCAAGAACTACTTACAAGAACTTCAAGAAAATCAAGATGGAACCGTGGAGTCCACAAGCCTCCTAGTGAGAGGGCGATTATATTGGCTTGACCCGATGGTAAGCACTCTCCAAGGGTTTGAAGATCTTCTTCTATCTCCACACCACAATCAACACCTTGAAAAGGGAAGGATTGGAGGAGATAGAATCCCTTCTAACTCAGCCCAGAAGCTTCAAGACGGCCGAGCTCGGGCTATGGATGAATCGACGTTGAGGGAGGGGGATGTCGCGGGTTTCTCCACAAGGAAAAAGAGCTAAGTTTTTCTATTTTATCAAAAGTAGCTTCTCATTCCAAAAGAGGTATAAAAACCATAAGTGTTTACAAAAGTAATGCCAAAAGACCAAAATACCCTTAACGTGAAAATTTCGGCATGGGGGCGTAGTTTGCATGCAAACCGCGCATCTCTCAAACACTTACCAAAAGAAAAAACAACATAAAGAAACCAATTAAAAAAAAGTCCAGAAACATATCTATTTCTAAATCAACAAAGATGATAATCAAATGATAATAATGTTCTTTGAACCTTCGACACTTCATGGAACCTTCGAGGCAGAAATAACATGTTATCTGTTCGATGGCGAATGCACCCATGTAATAACGTGAAAAGGAACTCCTTTGTCTTCGTGAGATGTTTCCTCTAAAGAATCCCAAACTTTGATATTACCTGCAAAATAAAAATGAGTTACGAAAGAGATAAGCTTCTTCACCCGAGCTCGAGTGATTGGACCCTGGGGCACATCACGTTCCTCGTACGTATCCCACGGTCCTAATTTTGTTCGTCTCCTCATTCGACAGTCATCAAACATATCTAATTGCCTTTAGATTCTCACGTGGCATTCCCCAAGAACGGACGTCCCTCTTAAGCAACAGAAGTCCCTCTTATACATCTTATGGTCTTAACTGCATTTGCTCACTCATCCGACGGTCATGAAATTCGTCTAATTTCCTTGTAGATTCTCACTTGCCAAGCACGTGGCATCCCTCTAGAACAGATGTCCCTCTTAAACAATGACCGTCCCTCTTGTACATCTTACGGTTCTAACTGTGTTCACTCCCTCATCCAACGGTCATCCGCACACGTCCATTTCTCTTAGTGTTGGACATCCCTTGCCGCTACGAGATATCTCCCTTTCTAATTTGACAGTCCACAGCTGGTCTGATCTTTCCTAGTCCCTATCTGACGGTCATCCAATGCATCCTTTTCCATTTAGGTTCCCATGTGTCCTGCACGGGGCCCCCTCCCTCATTTAGTGTCAGAGATCCTTTACCGCCATGGGACGTCTCTCGTGGAAAATGGACATCCCTCCTAGACCACAAACGTCCCTCCAGTAGCTGAATATGTTTCTCCTTATTACACTTGCCTTCATACACCAAATAAACATCGTTTGTGTTACGAGATCACGACATATATATCATTAGAATTTCCTATTCAACTAAGAACACCCAGCAGTGAAATCACAAGCAATATTCTAACTGGTAACCTACCTTTTATCCCAAGTATCCATATTATAATTTACACGATAAAATTCTATCCTTCATATATATATCCAAAAATCCTCTTCTAATATTCACCAAAATAAAATACAATAAGCCTACATAATTTCCAACTCTTTTTCCAATTAAATTATTATAATCCCACTTAATTTCCATAAGTATTTCTTTTCTTTCCCTTATAATTAATACTTCCTATGCCAATAATAACCAACCATGAAGTCCCAACATTTCCTATTTAATTACCATAATCATAAAATAATATACCTACCAATAGGTCGATCCCATAATTATTAAATGCTCTTAATGACATCCGTCCAAAAAGGAATTTTGGTCGTTACAGCTTTCCTCTAAATTTTAATTAAATTACTTAGTTTCCAACCACAACTGGCTTTACTTACCCCAAATTTAAGTGCAAGAATACGAGTGATGATGTAACAATGTGAGTACAAATTATGACGATTGTCTGGTGGGAAGAGAGACATTGCGACAAACAGACACTTTGAACTTTGACTCAAACTCAATGTTGAGTTAGAATGGAAAATAGTACAAGTACTAGTATGAATGAAAGTAAGAAAAGAAGCAGTAGACCCAAATAACCCTTAGGCGACTTGCAATTACTGTGGAAAAGCATATGCTATCGTCTAGTAAGGAATGAAACTTCAACTTTAAACAAACATGTAAGTACTTGTAAGAAATTGTTGGCTAGTTTAGACAAGACACAAAAGACATTAATGTTTCGTAAAAAAGAGATAGTAGGAGAAAGTTTAGTTGGTTCTTTAACTATGAAATCATTTAGTGTAGAAAGATGTCGAGATAAGCTTTCTATAATGGTTGTCATTGTTGAATTACCTTTTAATATTGTTGAAGGAAAAGGTTTTGTAGATTTGCTAATGAGTTGGAGCCAAAATTTTGTATTCTTTGTTGCAAAACTGTTGCCAATGATATTTTCAAGCTTTACGTAAAGGAAAATAGTAGGTTGAAAGTTCCTTTTTCCAATTGTCTGGAAGAGTATGTTTATCCACTAATACGTGTAGTTCTATCTAGAATATAAATTATATGGTAGTGACTGCTCATTTCATGGATGTAAGGTAGACTTTGCATAAAAATATTATCAATTTTTGTATCATTCCTGATCATAGAGGAGAAACTATTGCTATGATTATTGGAAAATGTTTATTGGATTGGGGAATTGAAAAAGTTTTGACTGTAACAGTTGATAATGTATCTTCTATGGAAGCTACTTTGAACCCATATGGTTAAGACAATTAGAAACTAGTAAGGATTGCTACTTGATGGAGAGTTTATGCATATCAAATGTTTTGCTCATATTGTAAATTTGATTGTTTGCAATGGCCTGAAAAAGCATAATGATTCAATTATGAAGATTCATGAAGCTGTGAAATATGTCAAGTCTTCTCCTTCAGGGATGAAGAAGTTTGAATCATGTGTTGAAAGTGCAATGATTACATGTAAAAGTAATGTGCGTCTTGATGTTCCAATTTGATGGAACTCAACATACTTAATAAGGGACACTACTAAAAAGTTTGAAAAAGTTTTTAGAAAATTGAGGGAATATGACAATCAATTTGTATACAAATTTCTTCAAGATGAGAATATAAATGTTCCTCCCTCTGATGAAGATTGCCTTTCCATCCGTGAATATATAGTTTTGTTAAAGGTATTTTATGACAAGACGTTGAAAGTTTTGTTGACTTTCCATATTACCGCCAATGTGTTTTTCTCTGAAGTATGTAGCCTTCATAGAGTTATCAACACATTTGTTGCGAGTGATAACTCATCACTACGAATTATGACATTTGGCATGTAAGATAAGCATGACAAATATTGAGAAATTTTTAATAAAGTCAATCACTTCATGTATGTTGTTGTTGTGCTTGATCAACGATATAAACTGAAGTTCATGAAGCATTACATAATAAAATTGTACGGATTAAAGATGACCAATGAGTTGATAATGGAATTGGAACATATAATTAGAAAGTTGTATTCTGAGTACAAAATAGATTCACCAACAAATAACATGGAACAAGTTTCTACTTCTAGGGTTGTGGTTGATGTTACTCATAAAAATTTTGGATGATGACGAGTTTGAGTCCACATTTCATGCTGAATTAAACAATGAAGATGAGTTTGCCAATAGAAATAAAGTTGAAAATTATTTGTCTGAAAAACTTGAGTCTTTCAAATGATATGGACATATTGAGTTGGTGAAGAATGCACTCTTCAAGATATCTAACTTTGTGCCAAATAGCAAGAGATGTGCTTGCTATTCCCACATCTACAGCTGCCTCAGAGTCAACATTCAGTTGTGGTGGGGGTGTGTTAGATTCTTTTTGGAGTTCCTTGGCTCTAAAAACTGTGGAAAGTCTCATTTGCTTTGAGAGCTGAATTCATGATTTAAATAGGTTGACAAATATTTACGAAGCATTGGAAGATGCAACGGAATTCGAAAAAGGTAAACTTATTCATCTTTTGTCCTATTTAATATTAGTTGCTTTATATTTTATTCTAATTGTTTAATTTTCATAAATTTAAATGACATTATGGTGGAATCAAATAAAGATGCATAATTTCATAACTAATTTCTCTCAAGTCAAGTGAATAAGGTAATTATTTCATTTATAAATTATGTTGATTTATGAAGTTTGATAAACAAAACATATATTTTCTATTTGTAAATTCAAAGAACATGTTCATGGATAGTTTTTTAGTCAACAATTTATATTTATGAGCAAATGGATGAGAAAACCGAGCCAAATCAGTTAAAAAATGAGCTAAAACTAGTTCAAATTGAACCCAAACCTGAAATTACCCTAAACCCTAAATCAAAAAATAAACTAACATGTAAACCAAAAACTAAATTGCAACAGAATAGAAGCTGAATCGAGAAAAACTGAAAACTGAGGTTTGGTTTTTCATCAGTTCTTCCCCTTAGTTAGTTTAGTTTCGGTTTTAATTTTGCAAAACCAAACCAAACCAAACTGATTTCACCCCTAGGGCTTACAAAGGTGAGTAATTAAAGAGAAAACTTAAGTTGACCTGAAGTCTTCTTTGCGTAGATGAACATTTGTTCATGAATGATCCTTCCCACACTAATAGACTTCCCTTTTAAAATGTAGTAGAGCATAATCAATTTCTCCTTGGAAAGAGTTTGCATAAGCAATGAGGGCATCAATCGAGACTATTGAAAGTGATACCAAATCTTTGCTTGAGATAGCAAGTTGTTACAGTAGCGTATACGTTTTCTTAGCATAAATTTGCAAATCTATTATTAGGTGACAAAGTAACTCAAGAACTCTAGTACCGAAGGTTACTATCTTCTTCCCAAGGTGAATTGTACACTCATCGTCAAAGAGCCCATACAGATCATTTATAACATCAGGCCCCATTAGAACATCTACTGTTTGTACTTGAACCATATCGTGTAGCTCCTTTGGAAAGTTGGCCTAGAACTTGTGAACAACATTTATACTAACTTAGTCTGCTTGAGGTGCATAATGTCCTCCAATTGTGCTATTGTAATATAGAGTAGATCATCTCCAGATAACCCATACTTGTTTGTGGCATTCAAATTGAATCCCTTCTCCCATATAAACGTCATCTCTTAGAGCAATGTGTCATGCTTGTCATTTGCTTTGTAGGAAACAAATTCTGACAAACTCAATCAGTGGTTTGTACCTTAGTGCGCTAGACTTTATGAGTACTCTATAAATTGCATGTGGGAGAGTAAAAGTCTATATGAAATTTAGATTGATGAGGTGGCAAGTTTTAAAATAGGTGGGGAACCTATCTGGAACTTGGGCTTGGACGTGGCTTATTTGTAATTGTCATGTTGCTTGTCTAGATGCGACACAGTCTTTTGAATTTTTCACAACAACTGTTGCATGCTCTACTTTGCCACAACATTAGCTACTCATCACATATTTGAATTTGCAATTTCTCTTCTTCAAAAGTAAAACTATCAACTAATAATTATTCTACATGCATGCAACTATCCTAAATGAATGATAAGAAAAAAAATTGAAAAGTAAAAACACTGGGTTGCCTCCCAATAGCACTAAATTGTAAGTGCTCAGCTAGACCCTTCCTTAGTTAATGTTCAACTTGGCTCATGCAAGGAGATGGAAGTTTTCTCCTTACTGAAAACTCCTTCATGGTATATCTTTAGTCTTTAACCATTGACCTTAAATGTCTACTTTAAATTTATGTCACACTGCTTGATAACGATAGGCTTCTACAAGTTAAAAGGGTCCTAACCATCGTGATTTTAGCTTCCCTATAAATAATTTAAGTAGAGAATTGAATAGTAGTACCAACTATGTAGCTTCAAAATTGCGTTTCAATATTCGACTGGCGTGACATTTTTTGACTTTTTCCTTTTACAACTTTGCATTCTCATAACTCCATCTTATGAGTTCTTCTAGCCCATTAAGTTATAGCATCCTCTTATCTCCAATAGCTTTCATATCAAACTTCATTTTTGCTCAAGCCCACTATGATTTATGTTTCAACTCCATAGGTAGATGACAAGCTTTACCGTAAACTATTTTGTAAGCTGACATTCCAAGAGGTGCTTTATACACTATTCTATATGTCCATAGTAATTCATACAATTTCAAGGTTCAATCCTTTTTAGAAGGATTCACACCTTTTTCTAGAATCATTTTGATTTCTTGGTTTGAAATTTTGCTTGGTGACTTGACTAAGAGTGATATGTTGTAGCAACCTTATGTCTAACTTCGTACTCGGCTAATAGTTTTTGAACATCTCTATTGCAGAAGTGTGCTCCTCCATCATTGATGATAGCTCTAGGCATGCCAAATCTTATAAAAATAATCTTCTGTAGAAAATTAATTATAACTTTAGCATTAATTGTTGGTAATGTGATAGCCTCAACCCTCTTTGAAACATAATCCATTGCTACAAGAATGTATTGATTTTCAAAAGAGAGTGGGAATTGTCCCATGAAGTCCATTCCCTAAACATCGAATAATTCCATTTTCTACTCATGCCTTTGTGAGATATTTCCCAATCTTTGACTTTTATCACAATTCTTAGCAAATTCTTGAGTGTCTTTGAGCAAGCTTAGCTAGTGAAATCCAAATTGTAATACTTTTGTAACTATTCTAATTCCTCCATAATGTCCACCACAAGGAGTTGAATGACAATGTTGTAGTATTTCTTCTTGTTCCTTATCAAACACACATATTCTTCATATCTGGTCCATACATTACTTGAATAAGTATGGACCATCTCATAAATAAATTTTTTTCTCATAAAGGAATTTCTTCTTTAGTTGGTTTTTCAGGTCTATTGTAAATATTCCACTTACCAAATAATTTATTATATGTGCATACCATGATAGTTAGTTAATTTGAACTCTAAATAGTTTTTTATTAGGAAAATTGTCAAAATTTTGTACTTCATCTTTGCAATCTGTTTTTTTTTTCTAATCTTGATAAATAGTTAGCAATTTCATTTGCAGTGCATTTCCTTTCTCAAATCGCTAGATTGACTTCTTATAGTAGAAGCACCCATCTTATGAGCCTAAGTTTGGCATATTTCTTGGCTATAAGATACTTGATTGTTTAATGGTCATTGTAGACTTTGACTTTGGTCCAAACTAATAAGCTTTGAATCTCTTGAATGCAAACACCATAGTTAGCATCTCTTTTTTGTGGTTTTGTAGTCTAGTTGTGCATTGGTTAAAGTCTTGGTTGCATATAGAATAAAAATTATTGTTCTTTCTTTGGCCCAAAACTACTGTAACGGCGTAATCACTAGCATCACACAGAAGCTCAAAAGGTAGATTTCAATATGGTGCCATGATTATTATAACTATGATCAATCTGTTTTCAAATTTGGTAAGGAAGTATGACAAGTTTCATTGAATTCAAACTTTGTATTCTACTCCAGCAATGAGCACAGTGGATTTGAAATTTTGGAAAAGTCTATTATGAACCTTCTAGAAGCCAGCATGCCCAAAATGCTTCTAATTTTTTTAACTGAGGTTAGTGGTGGCAGCTTCTCAATTACTTCTATTTTTGCTATGTCAACCTAAATACCCTTTTTTGAAACGTTATGGACAAGGATAATTTCTTTAGGCACCATGAAGTGGCATGTCTAAAAGTTCAATACAAGGATGGTTTCTTCACATCTCTACAAGACTTTCTCCAAAATTTACAAACAACAAGTAAATGAATCTCCAATCATTGAGAAGTCATCCATAAAGATTTCCATGATTTACTTGAGCATGTCTAAAAAAATAGCCTTAATGCACTTCTAGAATGTTGTTGGTAGATTGCATAAGCCGAATGGCATCCTCTACAATGCAAAAGTTCTATAAGGATAAGTGAATGCCACTAGATGTGGAGCGTAATGAGATAGAGCCTCGAACTGCTGAGCATATTCTGCCACTATCCCTAGCTGGTGCACGGTCTCTTTTAGAGCACGGATGGTGTGGTTGAAGTATTTGTCATTGAATAGATCCTTAAAGTCCCTCCAAGTGAGAGCTGTCACATCACGGGAGGCCTTGATCGTGTCCCACCAAAATCGGGCCCCATGGCTTAGGTAGTACACAGCACACTTAACATTTTCTACCACACTGATCTCTGCGTAGGAAAACTTATCCTCCATGGAGCGTATCCACTCTTCAGCCCCTGAAATATCATAAATGTCCTCGTTGAAGCAGGGAGGCTTGAGCTTCTGGAACTTCTCCCACCCTGCCTCTCTCTAAACTTGTTGTATCTGCATATTCTGGTGATTCCCATTACCATTCCTATGGTCCTGACCCATGAACCTCTCCATATAGCAGAACTGTTGCTCCATAAACTGGGTCTACCTTTCCATTTGCTGAGACTGTTGTTCCACAATTGTTCTTATGCACTCAAGAGTCACGTTCCGACCATGATCCTCATGCTGATCGGGTGCCTGGGGTACATTTCCTACACCAGGCATATGTCCTCTCCTTCTTCTGGCCATTTCTAATATCCTACGTGTCCATGTTAATGCAAGGTAATAAGTTCAAGGGAGAATTAAAACCGTTAATCATGGGAAGAATTTCTTAAGGAAAACATTCTTGGTTAATTCTATCAATTCTAGGCATTTTGCATTGTAACATAATTAAGTCAATTACTTCAGGGGAGCAATTCAATAATATATGGGCAATTGCATCAATTATGTACATTCCTATGTTATAGCACATTTAATAGTAAACAAGAAAACTTACAGTCAAAGGGGCATTACCCGACGAGTCTGGGTTATCGCTGGTGAAACGCACGAGAGTAGCATGGCTCTGATAACCCAAACTCGTGCGTTTCCCCGCGGATATCCCAGACTCGTCGAGTAATGCATCTCTAACTATAAGTTTTCTTGTTTACTATTAAATGTGCCATAATATAGGAATGGCCTCCTCCACTACTCCTGGCACAACCATCTCATTACCTACACAACAAGTATGGAAGTGAGCTTACGCCCAGTAAGGAAATGGGTTAATACAATTATACATGCCTCTCTTTTGGCTCTTTACTTGTACTTCGAGCTGGAGATTGGAGGTTGTCCTTTGAGATTGCCTAATTTGATAGGTTTCTAACCTCCTATGTGCATACTAGCCCATTTCCCGACTAGGTGAGGGTGTATCCTAGCTACCAGGCTAGATCCAAATTACCCATCTATCCCAACTCCCTTTTCTTTTCCCTTCCGTTGTATCCCACCTTTAGGGTTTCTTTTAGTAATAGGCTTATCTCGCCCATCCTAAACATTCTTTTCTTAGCGTTTTTCCTCACTAATGCATGTATGGATACCACTAGCAAGGTGGGACCCCCTACTTGGTTTCATTAACATGAATGCGGACTAACACTTTCAATTATAATAATGCATACACAAAACATAAGTGACGGCAATTGAAGAATGTCAATTGAATAATTAATAGCAGAATCTAAACAAGCACGGAGACGACAGCATAGCTGAAAAATTGTAGGGCAACTATAGAAGAAACACACGATATTTGTAAGTCAAACAATCTACTTATAGAACATGCTTTCATAAAATGAAGATAACATTAACGTGTGACAAAGGAGTAAAGTAAGTCATGCTCTTAATATCCAATAAAACGACTAATAGAGCATGCTTCTACACAACAAGATAACAGCAGTATACAACAGCAGATTAGGAGTAAATCGTGCTCTCAACATCCAATTTAAACGAGAATAGAGTATGCTTGATAATATGAGTTTAACAACAGCACATGGTAGCGAAATATTATCAAGTTAGAATGACGAAACATGCTTTTTAAACGACTAAGTACAGCAGTAAACAATGAAGAAACAAAACAGCGAAACATGCTTTCTAACAGCTTTAAACAACAGTAAGCAATAATGAAAAGAACTGCAAATCGTGCTTCTCAAAAATTACTAACAGCAGCATAGTATTGAAAGTAGAACAGCGAAGCATACTTCTAAATCAGCTAATATGACAGCAGAAAATAACGATGAAACGAACAGCGAAACATTTTTCCTAACAATTAAGCTCTGCAGCAATAATATTAAATCCGAATAACGAAAATATGCTTCTTATGTGGTAATAATAGCAGTAAGAATTAACGAAAATGAATAGTAAAAATATACTTTTTAATTGACTATAATCAGCAGCAAAATTTTGAAAACGGAATAGCGAAACATGATCATTAATTGAGTAATACAACGGCATACAACAACAGGTTAGGAGCTAACATACGTGCTTCTAAATATTGGCAGCGAATCTGTTCTATGTCAGCAAATATAGACAATGCAAAAGTGCTTCGAATTTCCGACAGCAATCATTAAATACGACAGAAAGCAAAACATGAAACAATATATGAAATCAAAAGTACTAAGGAAATACGAAAGCAGCAACGGACAACAGAACATGCTCGTTATGGAGACTAACAGTGAACAAAACATGGGATAATATAACGACAGAACATGCTTCTTCGGTGACGATAAACGGTTGCAAAAATGTCAAGACAGAACAGCGACACGTGCAACTTAAATGACTATATACAAGAGCATAAGCATTGAAAGGAGAAAGCAAAACATGCTTATTGAACGACTAATATATAGCGAGTGATGTCGTAATGGAACAGCAGAACATACTCCTTAACAATAATAACAGTGGTGCGAAATAATGAAACGAAGCAGCGAAAACATGCTTTTTAACGACTAAAAGACTGTATTATCAATATTGAACCAAAATAGCGAAGAACAAACTTCTCAGTTGATAAACAAAAGATAACGGAAAGAATAACAAAAACGGAACAACACAAACATGCTTTTTAAGTGACCATAATAACGGAACAACACAAACATGCTTTTTAAGTGACCATAATGACAGTAGAAATGAACATTTAGTAATACTTCTAAGCAACTCAAAACGCACCAAACAAATGACGCTAAACATGCTTCTAAATCAACTAGTACAGCGGCATAATATGAACAACTAATATTTTTTTAACTGATGAGTATCACAGTGGTAACGAGCGACAGGACATGCTTGTAAGCGATAACTATAACAGTAGCAACGTACAGCAATATACTTTTGCAGAGATCAATAGTGAATGGGAAATAGTGGATTACACATCAAAGGCAGAGGTACTAATAACAACTAGTTTAATGCAGCAAGAGAATCATGAACAAACAGGAAATAAATTCATGCTTTGAATAGGCGCATATCGTAGAACAATACTCTACCATATAATCACATATTAGGGTCATTATTCCCCCATTCACCTCATGCTCATCCTTAACAGATTCATTGATCATACATTCCATTTATCCTTACTTTTCTTTCTTTCTCAACAAAGCAGACAAATCCTCCATGAAAGTAAATCAAATATTGTAGCAAACTATCAGTAGATATACAGAAAACAACCACCAAAAATAGGACATCCAACAGAGTATTATCAGATGTTTATAGAGATTCAAGAACAACTAAAAAAATCACAGAAATTAAACATTAAGGAATAATTTCTTCACTTTCTTCACATTTTTCTACTAACTTTTTATCCCAAAATAATTTCCTCATAACTACCCATCACAACTTAACACGTATAGAGGCGCAATGGAATATATAATAATCTCCAAAGTTTGATTACATATCTTAAAGGGGAAAATTAGTATCGAGGTATTACAAATATATCACACGAAAAAGTTTAGCACGCCGAATTAACCCCCCTCCCCCCCCCCCCCCCCCATACGCATGCATATGGTCCAAAAAATGGTATCATCATGGGGTTATTAAAACTTCTTGTGTGTTATTGTACTTATTGGTATAAAATTGTTAGATTTGCATTTATTGGTTTATTTTTCTTGTTGAAAATTATTTGGTTAATTTTGATTGAATTCTTGGGTTGTATTTTTTTTTCTATGGCTTTCAATATGCAAATTGAATAGCAATCATTAGTCAAACCTCCGTATTATGATTGTAATGACTATGTTTATTGGAAATCTAGAATGAGAATATATATGCAATCTATAGATTACAATTTATGGAACATAATTTAAATGGACAATATGTTCCAATTAAAAGTGAAAATGGTATAGATATTCCAAAATTCCCTATTGAGCTTCATAATTTAGATAAGCAAAAATTGAGTATAAATGCTAAGGCAATTAACATGTTATATTATGCTTTAAATCAAGATGAGTTTAATCGAGCACAAGCATGCGAAGTGCCTATAATATTTGTTAATTGCTTGAAATTACGCATGAGGGCACTAATATGAATATGAATATGAATTGTTTTCCATGGAAAAGGATGAAACCATTAGTTGTGTGTTTACTCCTTTTACTAACCTTGCTAATGGTTTGAAAATGCTTGGTAGAGTTTATCCCAACAAAGTGTTGGTTAGGAAAATTCTTAGGTGGTTACCAAGGACGTGGGAACCTAAGCTGACAGAAATTTAAGAGGCACGTAATCTCAATGTATTAAAAAGGGAGGAACTCATCGGTTCTCTAATGACGCATGAGATCACATTGTTAAGCAATGAGAAGGAGGATCAAAAAGAAAAGAAAATCTTCAAACCAAGGAACATAGCCTTCAAAGCCTCCTCAAGCACTCAAGTGGATTCTGAGGAAGAAGATGAAGATATCAAGTATCTTCATCGAAAGAAGTTGAAAGGGAAGAAGGTAATCATTTGCTTTGGATGAGGAAAACCCGGCCATACCTCAATCGATTGTCCCAAAGCAAAGAAGTCAAAAGCCTCAAAGAAGAAGGCTTTCAAGGAACCATTGGACAATAGCGATGAGGATTCTTCTTTCTACATTGAAGAAGTCTCCAGTTTTTGCTTCATGGCCAAGGAGAAAAAGGTGCAGGATTCTTCTAACAATTTAGAAGAAAATTGTGATGATAATGACTTGCTTGATGCCTTCAATGAATTGTTTGTTAGGTTCAATGTGCTTAAACATAAATGTAATTCGTTGAAAAATGATAACAACAATTTCATGAAAAAGTATGTTGAAATGGTCAAATCTTTTGAAAATCAAATTGTTGAGTTAAAAAGCATGTATGAGGTTTCTAGTGTTACAATTAAATCTCTTGAAAGTAACATTTGTGAATTGAATGCTAAAAATAGTGATTTGGATTCTATTGTTTTGAAATCCACAATGGTAGCAAGAATTTTAACATGCTTTTAAGATAACAAAGGATTACATTTGACAAAGACGGAATTGGCCATGAACCTTTTGTTAAAAAGAAAAATTATAATAATTTCTTTATTGGTCCTACCTCTTATAATATTTGCAATTATATAGGACATAAATTATTTTGTTGCCCACTAAAATTGAGTGATAAGATGGCAAATTCTAAAATGGTTAGTGTTCCTAAAGGAAGCATTCTTAAGATTAAAGGACCCAAAAAGATTTGGGTGTCTAAGAAAAACACTTAGGTGTTTTTCAATTGTGAATCAAGACTATGTTTAATTGGTAGATGAAAATGCTTATTGTCTTGCGTATACTCTTGATTTGATTTGAATTGTATTTGATAGTTTGCATATAGGTTAAAACTTTATATTTTTTATTTGAGTTAATTGTATGCATAGGCTTACACTTATACTCTTGATTTTATTGCTTACATATTTCTTTTGGTATCTATTTTTGAAATTTGGATTTTAACATTTGGAATCTTTTAGCTCAATATTTGATAATCCAACAAGTGTTTTTATAGATCCCCTTTGAGTTGAAATTAAATATTGAAATAGGTGGAGAAGAAGTTTTTCACTTGAATATTCTTATTATCAAAGTTTTAAATGGTTTCTTTATTACAATTGGTAAATTGAATCATTTTTCTTTTCATGGTATTGTCATGGTTTCTTCCAACATTTTTTTTTAAGGGGAAAAAATATAATTGTTTGGTTTTGATGATGAACCCCCAATTATTATGTTTGTTTAATGCCAATGGGGGAGAATTAATTTTATTAAATTGTTTTGTTTGATGTTTTGGATATCCCCATTGATTTGATATTGTATATTGATAAAGGGGGAGAAAATATAATGAATGTTCTTAATATTAATAATATTTGTTCTTGATGTTTCCCTCCAATGATTATTATATTTTGAATAATGACAAAGGAGGAGAATTTTTATTAACTTTGAAGTACCTCCTCATTGATTTCTTTTTTATTATGACAAAGGGGGAGAAGTTAGTATAAATTGGGAGGAAAGCATGAATTGAAACTAAAAGAGAAAAATTGCATAAAATAAAGGGGAGATATTATATATGCAATACATATCATATTCATGCTTGGGGTAGAAAAATAAACAACTTGATATATTGTTTGTCATCATCAAATAAGAGGAGATTGTTAGCCTAATAGTCATTAGGATATTTGTTTTGATGATGACTATTTAAGTGTAAATAAGTTGTTTATTATGAATATATTGAATCGTGTAAATACGTTATTATTATTCATTGGCAATACCCTTACTACGGGTATTAATGTCTACTAACATGTTTTCCTTAGTCCATGTAGCTTATATGTTGATCATTGCGACTTAGAAGATTCAAGAAGAGCAAAACACGGAGCATAGGTTGACTTTGGGTGAAGAAGTGGTCGACCAGTTGGCTGAAAAAAGTGCCAAAACAGGGAAGTAGTTGATTGGTTTGGAAGAGTAGTTCAACCGCAATATTACAGTGAGCTCCAGAGGCAAAACAGCGAAGAGGTGGTCAACCAAATTCATGGAGGTGATTGACCGCAAAATGGACAAAGTTGAGTGATGTTTTGGAAATGTGAAGAAGCGGTCGACTAGAATGATAAAGTGGTTGATCAGTCTGACTATACAATGCAACGGCCAGTTTCCAACGGTCGGATGGTGGTCGACCAAAATGGAGGTAGTCGATCGGCTTCACAGTTTATATATATATAAGACACTCAAAAGCTCATTTTAACCAAGAGAGAATAGTAGCAAAACTCTACCAAAATTCATACTCGAGTTCTCTCCACAAATTGAGTGTCAAACCTAACTCTTCATACTCCCAAACTTAAGATTTAATATTTGGGAGAATTAGGTTCTTGTTTGTTTTTTACTTTTATTCTCATTGTACTCAAAGAGAGGATGATGCCCTGTGAATAGTCAAGCTAAGGGTAACGCCCTGAAAATTATTCATTATAAAGGTTTGATTGACACCCATGAAGTCAATCATCACTATCGGGGAGGTTAGATGATTAAGGATGTCCAAGTGGGAAACTTGGAGCGTGGACGTAGGCCGGAGTTGCCGAACTACGTGAACAAATTTGGTTTGCATTTTCTCTATCCCTAAACTCCTTTATATTTGTGATTATTTGTTTGTTTATTTGCATTAAATTACATATGATATAGAGATTAAAATATCACACGAAAAAATTTAACACACCTAATTCACTCTTCTCCCTTATAACATCCCGATTTTTCTTACAATTTAAGACTTATGATTTTGAAGACTTTTTTCTTTTTAAATAATAGTGGAGGACTTTTCATTTCAAAGCTATCTTTAATTAGAAGTACATAAATAAACTTCTTTTCCTTAAACCTTTTATTACTTAAATACATGTCAAGAATTAAAACTTTATAACTGTAAAACCTTTACAACAGCGGAAGACTTGTATTACAAAACCAAAAGAATCAGAATATAAATGAAAAACCTTCTTAATAAATCAATTACTATAATTAAGGTTAACTTTCTTTAAAAACAATATTACCAATCATTACATTTCCACTTTAAGCTTTTAGCCTAACTACCTGCCAAGCCCACAATGTACAAATGCCTCATCAACTACTTCAATCCTCAATCTTATTCATTCCTACATCACAAGACCTAACTATGAGCCTAATGCTCAATAAGTAGTATAAAAATAAAAGTGCGCATGCAATGTTCTTTAAAACACATATAGTTTTCTCAATGTTCATTATTCCATTACTCTTTATAAAATAGTGACGAACTTTTTACTATAATAGTGAACATATATTCTGGCAGTGAACTTGCACCTAACTGGTGAACTTAAACCAGATCGGTGAACTTATATTCTAGTGGTGAACTTGTACCTTACTGGTGAAATTAAACCAGATCGGTGAACTTATATTCTAGCAGTGAACTTATACCACAACAGTGAACTTGTATCATGATGGTGAACTTATTCCATCATGATGAACTTAAACTGTTTATGTTTATGTTTCTAGGTGACGCGTTGGGTGAGATCAACCTCTTCAGTATCCAAACTTGTCCACCCATTGGGTGAGAGCAACCTCTTCAGTATCCGAACTCACCCACACAGGTTTGTTTCCACGTAAGAGCAACCTCTTCGGTACCCGAAGTCACAAAAAAAGCGCCCATTTACATTTATTCATTATGTTCTTTTTAATTCAATTACGTTTGTATTTTCGTGTGCATTAGGAACAATGATGCAAGCATATAATTCTATCTAACATGTTCATCTATTTTATCCTTAAAACATGTTTTTCCTAACTAAGAAATTGAACTTAAATCTAATAAACATACAATTCACACAAGCAATCATTCAGCAGTACATCTCCCAAACATAGCATAACCTATACTAATAAACATACAATTCACACCAAACAATCAAACAACTCTAATTGCCATGATGTAAGCCATTTCAGACAAATCATATGCAATACCACTTACCTGAAATCCTTAGCTTTACAAAATTAACTCTTAAATTTTCCTTTATGAAACCTATTCGTAATTAACATATATATAGGCATCAATAATTATTTTCTGAAAATAAAGTCCCCTAGCTTCAAACTATAAGCATCAATAGCAGTTCTCCAACCAATATGCATAACAATATCCTTTAAATTATTTCCCAACTTCATGATCATAACAAAAACCAGAATTATTATCAACATATTTTCACTATCCTCGGGCAGTAATTTAAACCAAAAATTAAAACCCAACTACCAACAAACTCAATTCATCCAATAACTTATCTTAACCACTCACTTCCCTTCCGGTTCAACCTTGTAATCATGACCAACATCCAAAACTTAAAGGAACAACTCATATGTATAGCAACCTAACATATACCAATTAGAAACATGGATATTATACCAACTTTAACAGTACTCACATTGTACATAGAAAACTTACAGTGTCTTAATAGTTTTGAAGCAACTCATCAACATCTTCTAACTCAAAAATTAACCATATATACACAGCAACATCCTATATGAAATAACAGTAAGGAAGAATCCCAATTTACCTCAAACACCCAAGAAGAGAAAGCTCTAGACCAATCTTTTCCTTACTATTATGACTCTCTTTAGTTCATCTTGGAATGGTGGCCACCTAGACCAATCTTTTCTTATGTATTTTATTCGTTACTCATACATCGAGTGGGAAATTAGGAGAATCTGTGGTGGGAGAGTAGTGAAGGATCGATATACGCCTATAGTGGGGGGGGTGAATATAGCGTATTAACTTTTTCGTACGATCTTTAAATTCTCTAAATCCCTAAGTGATTTATATAATACGATTAAATATGCAATCACAATAAATGCATAAATTAAAGAGTAAGGGATAGAGAAGTGCACATGATATTCGTTTATGCGGTTCGGCAAACTCGCCTACGTCCGCGCTCCATGTTCCACTTGGAGATACACTATGCAATTGGCTTGCGGGTGCCCATAAAACCGTTTACAAATTTACTCTTACGATGGGTGTCACCCTTGACTAATTCTAAGATCGTCAACCTTTGACTCTTATGGGGCGTCGCCCTAAATTTGACTATTGCGGGGCGTCACCCAATGATTGAACTTACGGGCGTTCAATCGAACCTATTAACGTTTCGAGTGTTTCGATGAATTCTTAGGGAATCACCCTTTACAATCAAGCACAATAGTAATGAATCAGAAATTAAAGCGCAATCTATCTAATCCGAATTCTCCCAAATATAACTCTCAAGTTAAAGTGTGGGGAGAATTGGACGTACAACAATAGCTCACAGTGGATAATATCCG
The DNA here is from genome assembly GCA_022433065.1 of Begonia loranthoides. Classification (NCBI taxonomy): domain Eukaryota; kingdom Viridiplantae; phylum Streptophyta; class Magnoliopsida; order Cucurbitales; family Begoniaceae; genus Begonia; species Begonia loranthoides. The sequence continues at coordinate 19,636,481 of CM039470.1, read as the reverse complement.
AGTATTGACTTAAGCAGGGCTTCGCCTCGAATATTCGATCGTTAGTTGTAGAGAGCTTGGAGTGATCCAATTTTTATAGACACTGTAAAAATGGTCGACCTTATGTCCTAACGGTCGACCCTTTTAACTAGCCGTTGGAATTCTGCCCGTTGAGATTTGACCGTTAAAATATACCTATGGTGCGGTCGACCGTGCGATCGACCCTTTCCTTCATAAATGCATGATATGGTCGACCCTTTTGTTCTGTTCGTCGACCTTTTGCTCATTTTTCACATTCTTGATTTTTCTAAGTCCCGAAACAATATGTATTCCCTACATGGACTTAGATGAACTTGTTAGAACATTAATAATACCCATTTTGAGGGTATTTCCAATAAATATGAATATAAATATTAATTATAAAACATTAAGAATAAGATCCGAATAACGCAAAATACAACTTATTGATTTTATTAAATTAATCACCATTTTAGTCATCATCAAAATAAAACTTAGCCTAACAAAAATGCTAACAATCTCCCCCTTTTTGATGATGACAAAATCCAATAAGTTGTTTACCTTAAAACTAAGCATTTGCATATGACTATTGCATATAAGATTTCTCCAAGTAAGTTATGCAACTTATCAACCAATTTAATCCATGCAACATGCTACAAAACTCCCCCTAAAATATATCACCAACTTATACATCATTCTCCCCCTTTTTGTCATAATTAAAAAGTAATTCTAGGAGAGTGAAGTCCAAAACACAATCAAGAAATGTGATCAAAATAAGATTATCAAAATATCAATCTAAAAAATTCTTCCCCTTGAACATGAACAACAGGAATAAATTTAGGGAATATGTATTAGAAGCCAAAGACAATATCAACAATAGTTTCAACAATTAATTCTACCAAAAATAAAGTCCTCCCCCTTAATAAAAGAATCTATCCACAAAATCAAACAAGGGTGCGAATCAAGCATTAACATTCAATTTTAAGTTGTGGTTAAAAATAAGATACCAAAATGTAAGGAACCACTTTCACAAAGATTTCTAATAAAAAGTCTTCTCCCCCTTTTTCAATTAAGCATACAAGATTCATTGGAGAGATACCAATATTAAAGTTCAATGAGTGGTAAAAGATAAGATACCAATCTAAGCAACCACATCACAATTCAATCAAAAATAGCATCCCTCTTCGCCATTAAGCATATAGATGCATGTGAGAGAATTATGCATTTAGTGCCAAGTAATAGATACCAAAACAAAATCGGATTCAAGAATGAGATATCAAATGTAGAAAATAGAATCCACTTAAGAGCCAAGGATTGTAACCAAATTGTCAAGTTCTAACAAGTGATACCAACTGATAATTTACAATTTGAAGGAAAATAAGTTTTTCAAAGATGAATATCAAGTGTAAATCCAAAGTGAAATCCAAAAATTAAAATATAGGAGAAATACAAAAAATTAGAATCAAAATCAACCAATTGTATACAACCAAGAATAATATACCAATGGGTAATCCACAAATAATGAAAAAATAAATTTTTAGAAGAGATACCAAGGTCAAATTTAAAATAGCAATCCAATTATTTCTCCCCCTATGTGAATCACACAAACAAAAATAGGAATATATCACAATTGAGATATGTTCTCTCCCCCTTTGAGCAATGATCAACAACTTAATATTTCTCTCCCCCTATATGATTATCTATATGGATATATTCAGAGAAGATCAAACAAAATTATGAGTCATCCAACTTTAAAAACCAAATAAGTATCAATTGATGAACTCCATAGATGAATTCATGGTTAAAATTAAGTTTCGCCCTCTATCTTTATGCGCAAATCCATATTCTTCTTTTCTTTGGATAATAGCAAATAAATATAGAAACAGAGAGAAATTTTTGAAAAATTTTGGCATGGTTTCCTTTGTTTATACACTCCTCAACAAAGCCATAAGTTCCTGCATAAACTTACAATATACCTAAAACAGTATTCATAATCAAAAAATGTCATGCAGTATTCAGAACATACCATTCACAAAATACATGACTGAGATTAGAGGTAAGCTAAAAAATAAAAACAGAAGTTAATGTTCTTTACAAAATTTAAAGACTAAGGCTAAGTAGTGTCTGCAGGAGGATCATCATTAGGGGCAGGAGGAACATCATTGGACTCAAGAGGAATGTTATGCTCACTAAAGAATTGGGTGCCATACATCGCATTCGACACTTCGGTGACTCCACGTTGAAGTATTTCGAATTTTGAGTGGACATCTGATTGGAACGCGAGGTTTTCTTCGTGATGCGAGCGAATTTGTTCCCGAATCTCAGAGTGAAAAGCAAGGCATTTGTCTTGAAAAGATAAGAAATAACCGGTCAATAAATCAAGTCTCTCTTCAACGGAAGCTGGATAGGTGGTAGAAAAGGAGGAGGCATGTGGAGAGGGTTCGGAAGAAGAGGGAGGAACCGATGGGCCGGCTAAAGCATATGGATCGGGCATTGGAGCGTCGTCATCATCATCAGAACTCGATATTTGGGTTGGGATGGCAGCCCTAGGTGCTCTAGCCACCCACACACCATCATCACCCATGGTAAAAGCCATACGTGCCAATGTATGCACAAAATAAGTATCCACCGAACACAGGGGAAGTTCGGGCACCGAATTAGGAATTTGCACACCTTGAGATTGAAAAACTCTCATCAACAAGAGATTGTAGGGCAATGAACGAGAGTTGCTCCCAGCGGTTTCGATCATCACTTGAAGAATAATATACCCAATATTGAACGGCTGATGATCATAAATGTGCTTCAGCGCATAAAGGTCCATACAACTGACATTGTCACGGTGACCATCTCTCAGAACCAAATTATATGATAAACTGTGATGAATCACACGTGCCTTCACATTTAAATCACATGCCTTGGGTTTGATCAAGAAACCTTACTCCAAATCTTTAAGAATCCGCTGTAAGAAATCTATATCAGCATATGAGAGAATAAAAGTCGGATCCCTCGAATTCGTATAGAATTCCTCATATCCTGAACCTTCCTCAAAATCCAACAGAGGATTGATATGGTTGGGAGTTAAACAAATGGGCTTACCATACACCATGATAGTCACTTTTAATGGTCTTGGACTATATTCAAGGTTAGAATAAAACATTTGGATAGGATCTTCGTAATAGGGACTGTCAAAATCAGAAAGCCTAAACAACCCCATCAATTTGTAAAGTCTCTCTAAATTCAAATTTCCTAAACGATTCCAAGAGATTTTCTGAGATAAAATCAGTGGTCTATACTTATAATCTTTGTCAAATCTAGCCTTGCATCCAGCATTGATAAACAAAAGGGGAGAAAAATCTTCTAAATGGGACTGAGAGGATTTACCTCGCCTAATGCGTTTTTCGGTTCGCCTAGACATTCTGGAGGTGGATTGAAGGGACAAAGATGATGAAATGGAGCTAGAGCGAGGAAGAGCAGGAGAGAATCGCCCGAAATCAAGGGAGAAGTCAGCGGGGTTAACGAAAATCGCAGATTAGGTCGTTCGAAGTTAGGGTTAAGTCGACAAAATCTGTCTTAAAATCGATGAAAGGGTCGACCTTTTGTAAGTATGCGGTCGACCTTTTCCTTCTAAGTGCAGATGAAACAAATCTGTCATTTTTGCGGTTGACCGTACGGTCGACCTTTTTGGTCTGAACAGATTTTTTATATTTTATTTGATTTAAATTCGACCTAATTGGTATTGAATATCCTTAAATTATATTGAACTCTCATTCTTCACTAATTCAAGTAACACCAAGTGTTGAATTAAAACTATTTCCAATTTCAAACAACCAATTGAAAGTATTGAAAAAATATACACTAATGAAATTGGGGATACCAAGAGTAATCTACCAAGCAAATTCAATAGCAACAATTTCTATTGCATGAATTAAACTCAAAAATTTCAACCTATATGCAACTAATCAAGAATGACCAGCAAGAATACCAATAAAACAATAAAATCCAATGAATATCAATAGTTGAAATTCAATCCTAATAACAAAGATTGATCCCAATTTAAAAATTTCAAAGTATAGAGAAATTGATGATACCAATTGAAGAAATGAAATCTAATTTCAAAGATACTAATTGATATACTCTATCTTTCAAAGATATTCAAGTTAAGAAACATTCCTCTCCCCCTAAATCGTTGCATATAATCAAAACATTGGGGATGGAAATTCAAGCTAGATATCCATTGTAGAAGTTTAAAACAAGACAATTATTGATACCAATTTAGAGAGTTCAAACCAATTGTCATTATTGATATCAAGTGAAAATCAACTACAAAAGTTATTTCCCCTTTTTTAAATCAAAAATCAATTCAAAAGAGAATTATCAAAGTTTGAGCATAAGTGGAAGCACAATCATTAAAGTAAAACAAAACTTGAACAACTTTCACAAACTAATCAATAGACTCTACACAAATTTATCTTCTCCATCTACATGAATAGTTAGAAATAATTCAAGGGAGACTTCTAAAGTTTCAAGAGAGAAATACACAAGTCAAAAATTGAGTATCCAACAATCTAAGCAATTCAATATATTCAAAGTAGAAGTTCACTTATTGGAATACAATTTCAAACTCACAAATATCAATTGACGATTTACATCTAATTCAAAGCAATATTTGCAATCTAGAGATCAAATTGTTAGAATACAATCTTCAATCATCAAAATGAAAACATCATGAATCACGCTCCAAGAAATCACAATCCATTAAGTGAATAGAGATTCATTCTTATGATGTCAAAAATCTAAGCTATTAATGAATCCACAATTAAGATAGATCGCCAAAAACAAACCTAATAGATGACTAACCAATTTTAAGATTAAGGATACTATTGGAGTTTTCCTGTTTATCAATATAAAATCAACATTTGAAAACAAATTAATAATTTCTATACAAAATTACTTTTCTCACTCTTAGGATGAATCAATTTTAAAACAAGAGAGAAACATCAAAGTGTGGCTTAGCGGAAGCAAAATCTATCTAAGACTATAATTGAAATCAACATTTCAAAACAAGTCAATGATTTCAATACAATTCTATTTTCTTCTCTTTTATCCATATACAAATTTAATCCAAATGAAATAAAAAATAGTCTAAAAATCCAATTGTTGTAATCCATCTATGTATCCGAAAATAGGATCCAACAATTCAAGAGTATATTCAAATTAGAAAACCAATTATTGGAACCATTCATCAAAATACTAATTGAATGAATAAAGCATATTTCAACCTATATATACAAAAAAATTAAGCTAACAATTAATCCAAGAAAATGTTCCACTAATCAAAATTAAATCAACTCAAGAATCAAAAAGCAAATTTAAGTCAATTCAAGTAAGATTATAGACAATTCAAATCATAGATACCAATTGAGGAAATATCCAAATTCATGATCCATGATATCTACCAATTCAATCCAAAATCAAAATCAAAAATCAAATTGAATCGATTAAAAAGGAAATGCATACCTCCACTTAGTTTAATTTTCATTTTTTAAAGTATTGGAGGCATTCTTGAGGCTTCTCCCCTTGTATTGGATATTCAAGTATCCAATTCCCTTTCAAGCTCCTTGGGAGAATCTCCAACCTACAAAACAAATCAAGTCAATTTCTTTGGTACCCAAACCATTTTGGGTCCATTTGTTATAGGCTTGGTTCCTTTAGGAACCCACACAAATTTTGAACTCAAATTAGGTTTAAGATTTAAACTAGACTTAAATCAAGAATTCACATCCAAATGATGAACAAATTTTGAACTAGCATTTGATTTAAATTTAGAGTTCAAATGCAAAGGATAGGCAAATTTATATCTAACATTTGAATCCAATTTAGCATTCAATTTTAAAGGACAACAAAAAGATTTATGTCCAACACAATTGCAAGAATTACAAATAGATGACTTAACAAACAAATTTGTGTAATTCTTTTTCTTTGCAAAGGGTTCATACCCAATACCAGCTTTATCAACAGTAACCCTTTGCGAATTTAATAGCATATTTAAATTTTTGCTCCCATTTGTGAATTTAAGCACTATAGAGTTCAAATCATCATTCTTGGCCTTTAATTCACAAACATCAATTTCAAGAGATTTAATTTGAGCATTAGCATCAAAAGTAGATTTAGATTTGGCATTCAATGATCTAATCTCATCTTCACATGATTTGATGGAAATATTCAATCCATTATTCAACAATTTCAAATCACCACAATCATGCTCAAGACATTTGATAGTAGCAATCAAATCACAATTTTTAACATTCAATGATTCAATTTCCTTTTCATGTGATTTGATAGTAGATTTCAATCCATCGTTCAACTCACTCAAATTACTACTATCATGCTCAAGAGATTTCAATGAAGCATTAGACTCATTAATCATGTTTTTCAATTCAACAATTTGATCCTCAAAAGATTTGTTTAAACTAGCATGCTTTTTGATCAAATTGCTATGCTCCTTTTTCAACAATTTATATTTATCTTGGAGCTCATTAAAACTACATAGCAATTCATTAAATAAATCACCACCACCATCATCATCATCATTAGAATCCGAATTGCTATCATAGTCGTTTACCTCAATACTCTTGGCCATGGAGCATATGTTGACCTCTCCCTCCTCTTTTTTGGAGGACGAGCTTTCTCCACTTTCAATCTTTTGATTTGTGCCTACATGTGTTAGCTCAAGAGATTTCCAAATATCATAAGCACTAACACATGATTGAACTCTATCAAATTCATTTTTACTCAATGCACTAAACAAAATATTCATTGCTTGAGCATTTAAGTTCCAATTCCGTTTATCTAAATCATTGAATTCACAAGTTGGTCTAGGAAGAGATATTCCCTTTTCAATGATTTTCCATAAAAAGTAATCAATAGATTGTATAAATATTTTAATTCTACACTTCCAATAAAGATAGTTACTACCATTAAAATGTGGAGGTGTAGATGTGCATTGACCTAATTCATACATGTTGGAGTCCATAGTGTGTATATATATATAATTTCAAATCAATGATATTCAAATAAATTTCAACAATGAAATTCAACAAATTATAGCAATGTGCACAATCAACAAAATATCACACAAAAATTTAAATACTCGCTCTGATACCAATTGAAGGATCGATATACACCTACAGAGGGGGGCTAAATATAGTGTATTGACTTTTCCGTACGATATTTAAATTCTCTAAATCCCTAAGTGATTTATTGAATACGATTAAATATGCAATCACAATAAATGCATAAATTAAAGAGTAAGGGACAGAGAAGTGCAAATGATATTTGTTTACGCGGTTCAGCAAACTAGCCTACGTCCGCGCTCCAAGGTCCATTTGGAGATACACTATGCAATTGGCTTGCGGGTGCCAATAAAATCGTTTACAAATTTACTCTTACGATGGGCGTCACCCTTGACTAATTCTAAGGTCATCAACCTTTGACTCTTATGGGGCGTCACCCTAAATTTGACTATTGTGGGACGTCACCCAATGTTTGACTATTGCGGGGCGTCACCCAATGATTGAACTTACGGGCGTTCAATCGAACCTATTAACGTTTCGAGTGTTTCGATGAATTCTTAGGGAATCACCCTTTACAATCAAGCACAATAGTAATGAATCGGAAATTAAAGTGCAATCTATCTAATCCGAATTCTCCGAAATATAACTCTCAAGTTAAAGTGTGGGGAGAATTGGACGTACAACAACAGCTCACAGCGGGTAATATCCGAGTATTGATTTCAGCAGGGCTTCGCCTTGAATATTCGATCGTTAGTTGTGGAGAGCTTAGAGTGATCCTATTTTTATAGACACTGTAAAAACGGTCGACCTTATGCCCTAACGGTCGACCCTTTTAACTAGCCGTTGGAATTCTGCCTGTTGAGATTTGACCATTAAAATATACCTATTGTGTGGTCGACCGTGCGGTCGACCCTTTCCTTCATGGAGAAATTCTGGAGCAATCTGTCCATTTCGCGATCGACCCTTTCCTTCATAAATGCATAACAGGGTCGACCCTTTTGTTCTGTTCGTCGACCTTTTGCTCATTTTTCACATTCTTGATTTTTCTGAGTCCCGAAACGATATGTATTCCCTGTATGGACTTAGATGAACTTGTTAGAACATTAATAATACCCATTTTGAGGGTATTTCCAATAAATATGAATATAAATATTAATTATAAAATATTAAGAATAATATCCGAATAACGCAAAATACAACTTATTGATTTTATTAAATTAATCATCATTTTAGTCATCATCAAAATAAAACTTAGCCTAACAAAAAGGCTAACAAGTAGATCTTTGTCGGCTTCAGCCACCTAGGGTAAACAGTCTCACAAATCCCGACAAGGGAAAGGTAATGTTTCTTTAATTCCTGTCTACCTGACTGATCCATACTTACCCCACATTTCCCAACTCCCTTCATTCTTCTTTAACTTCTTTTCCTCACTTTAGGGCGTATGGGTACCACCCCAAGGTGGCACCCCCTAGTTGTTTCTATTAACGTGAATGCATGGGGATACTTATAATCCAAATAACACATACATGGACGGTAAAAGACAACGCTTTAAAGAATTGACAAGTGATAATTAAAGAGTAGAATTCAAACACATAAGGAGAACTAAGACATTTTCGCAAACAGGATAGCAGTAACGTATATCAATGAAGTAGAAGTAAATCATACTCTTAACATCTAATAGACAAATGATAGAGCATGCTTTTACACAATGAAGATAATGTCGACATATACTACTGGGATAGAACTACTCATGCTCTTAACATCCAGTAAAACAACTAATAGAACAAGCTTTTATACCAGGGAAAACAGCAACGAGTAGCATAAAAAATTAAGTTAGCGAAACATGCTTCTAAACATCCAAACAGTAGCAAACCATGATCGAAACAGAACAGTGAAACATACTACTAAATCGACTAATATGGCAGCGAATATCAACAAATAAAAAAAAATAGCGAATCATGCTTTGAACAATTAAAACGACAACGAGCATTATCAAAGTAATCAGTGAAGCATGCTTTTGGACAGCTCATAACAGGATTGAATAATGAATCGAAACGAACAGCGAACATGTTTCTAAACCAAAGATAACAACAACATTTTAATGATGAAATGGAACAATGGAACATGCTTCTAAATTGATACTAACAACAGCGAGAAATATCGAAACGAAACAGCGAAAATATGCTTTTTCACGACTAAAACGAAACAGCAAAAAATATGAACATCTAAGCATAGTTTTAATCGACTATAACAGTAGAAAATATGGACATCTAAGCATGTTTTTTACTCGACTATAACAGTAGAAAATACGAACATCTCACCTGCATTTAATCGATGAATAACACAGCAGAAATTTATCACTAATATGCCTTTCTAACGACTTTAAGTAGTAGTGAACAACATCGAAACAAGGCAGCGAATACAAGCTTCTAATCAGTAATCATTGAGGAACAAAATAGCGAAAGACATGCTCCTCAACAATTAATAAAATCTACAGCAACAATATCGAACACGGCAGCAAAAAAGCTTCTTAACGATTATAGTCAGCAGTAAATAATAACGAATGAAATAGAGAAAGACATGCTTTTCAGACCACTAAAATTCGCAACAATAATATTGTCATGAACAGCGGAACATGCTTCCTAATTGATAATAATAATAGTAAGAAGTGGTGGTAACAGTACTGTAAAAGACATTCTTCTAGACAATAAGCAGTAGGGTACAAACGATGAAAGGGCACAGTGACTTATGCTCTCAACGTTCAAATGGAACCATAGCAGAAGTGTTATCGAATAACAAGCTTAATAATCCCAGTACAGCATTATCAGACATTAACGGAAGAACAATCGTGCTTAGGTTATAGGGAAATCACAAGACAACTAAATCAGTTTAGTATTTTTGCAGAATATATTTCGTAACAACAGCGAAGGTACTCAGGGAACATCAAACGATGATACGAAATTGAAGTCACATGCTTAACACACGATTATAATAGCAACAATGAGTAATGAATACAACATCGGTAATAATGAATGGAATAGAGTTTTTATCATGTTTTTAACATCTATACAAAACTAACTATGGGACAGAGTAAAGTAACTAAAGTGGAGTAACTCATCAGTGACATAAATTCAGAATCGATACAAGTTGGATGGCAGGACAAAAGTTACCACAACAAATCAATGATACACAACCACATAATCGCATATTAGGGTCATTGTTCCTACATTTTTGCTTACGTTCATCCTTAACAGATTTCAGTGATTATACATTCCATTCGTTCTTACTTCTCCTTTATTATCAACAAGCATACACATCCTCAGTGAAGGTAATCAAACATTGCAGTGAAACTAACAGTAGGTGAGCAGAAAACAACTACAAAACAGGGTATCCAAAAGGGTATTATCCAAAAGAAAAGGTTTGTAGAAACACAGAAACTTAAGGCCACCAACAGAACTATACGCACACACATAATTTTTACTTGGGTGTAGGGCTTCCACTTGGCCAAGACAACCCATATCCTTACCTTACCGATGAATACCCAAACGGACAGTAACTCCCCCTTATCCCCACACTTCTAGCGACAACACTCCAGCAGCAAGAACGAAGACGAAGATGCATTGGAGGGGAAGGCATCGGCTGGGACTAAATAGGAGGGAGTTCTCCTAGGAGACAGGTCGTACGTCTGGAAGGGAAGATGCAGGCAACAATTTTCTTGCTGGTGGGATGTGGGAAGTGGGATTTTGTGTCGAAGGGCTGTGATTTATTGGTTGGGCGTCGCTTTTTTCTGATTTTAAATTATTTTTGTCACTGATCTATGATGATTTGGATGAGTGCGGACGAGGTCCTCACGTCCGCATTCATCCACGAGACCAAATTCCTTAGGCCAACTTGTGGCCTTGGATGAGAAATGGTGTCCCCATTCTCGTCCGTACCGTCTAAATTGGAATTTGGACGCCATTTGGCGTCCGCATATCGTCCACATGTACTATCCAAATATGTCCAAGAATTGGACAGATTCAATTTGGACGTTGCCTTCTCTCGCTTGCCGTCATCCGCTAGCATCCGAAAGTCTCCAAGAATTGGACAGATTCAAACTTACAATGTCTGCCTGCGTCTACTATCGTCAGGGATCGTTTGAAATCCTTCAATACAGGGGAATTAGGATGGGTATCTGTATCCTAAGTCATCCCAAATTCTCAGGAGATGTTCTATTCGTTTTGCAGATGACACATCACGTCCGTAAAGTCGTCTGCGTGCGTCCGAAGTCGCCAGATACACACTTTATTCACATTTTTCAACCAACTTTCTATCTCAAGTTAATCCCCTATAATAACACACCCCAATTGAACACGTATAGAGACGGAAGGAAATATATAATTTCATCTCCAAAGTCGATTACATTGCTTAAATGGGTAAATTGGTATCGGGTTATTACAGTATGCATAACGAAAATTCGGGATATTACATCCCCCTCTCTATAGGCATGCATACGATCCAACATGTGTTTGATCATTCATGTTGATAGTCAAATAAATGTTAACATTCACATATATGTTAACATTCATGTACATATTAATAATACGATACTTGTTAAATAATATGACCATTTAATATAAAATGGAGCATTGCACTGATTCACAGCATCATTGTGAAAAGAGACTCGTGATGTATTTTTATATGCATTTCATAATTATTGCATAATTGTGGGTCATTAGTTGACATGGTTAGAGGATTAGGTGAAATGGAGTGTTAAGCAATCTAGATTATGACTTGCCATATCATGAGTCTAGGCATTTACATATGCAGTATGTTGATAAATTCCTTCATATAGAGGAATTTTTTATGATAGACATTAATTAGAAATATCTAGATAGTTTGAGATAGACATTAATAGCACATGAGATTGATGATGGATAGTTTACCTATAAACACATATGAGAATAAGTTGTGCATGAAGAGTAATTTCACATGAGAATTAGGAAAGGTAGGCTATGATTACTTAAATCATAGGCCTAAACATTTCTACATATGAACTAAACACTTCTTACATAAAGAAGTGTGTCATATAATTGAGATATTAATTAGAAATATCTAAAGATCTAGATAAAATATAGATCCTAGGATGTGTGATCATAAGAGTTGATCAAAAGGATAAATGTTGGAAGTTAAGGATGTGAAGACTAATATGTTGGGCTTAGTACATGGTTAGCCGTGATATTGGTATGGTTTATTGAATCCTTAGATAAGGATTCTCAATAAGCTAAAAAAAACTCACTGTGGTTCTTTATCGTGCTTTTTAGGAACAAGTTGTAGCAGCTCAAGAATAAAAAGGTTTATTGCATATCATAGTTTGCACAACATAGACCCAAAGTGAGATTTAGGTATTTTGATGTATTTAGTTTTAATTTGGCCTATGTTTATATAATAAATTTGGATACAGTTTTATAAAATAATAATAGTGGACAACTTTCCGATTTAGGTTAAAATTTTATATTTATGTGGCCTAATTGTTCATATGCATGTGTTAATGGTTACAGCATTCCTTTCTATTGCGCCTAAAATCTCTATTTTTGCTAATATTTCACGTGTTTCTATTTATAGTTCCTATGGAGCTACATTGCAACAAATCTTCTTTTTCTGCAGCATTGCTTCTATGATTTTAGGAGCACTGGCCGCCATGGCCCAAACGAAAGTCAAAGACCTCTAGCTCATAGTTCAATTGGACATGTAGGTTATATTCGTACTGGTTTCTCATGTGGAACCATAGAAGGAATTCAATCACTACTAATTGGTCTCTGAGCTTATGTTATGAGAAAGTTTGCAATGCGGTTCTCGAGGGGATTTGTAGCGACGCATTTTACATTTATCATTTTGTTTGTTTCTTTTTTTTTTTTTGAAACGTGTGAGGGAAAACAAAATAAATAGCAGAAGCAAATTACATTTCAAAAGATATACTTTTAACATTCAAACTCTTAAAATATTTTTAACACACTTTAAACTTACATATCTTTTACATTATTGAGTCACAACCCATTGATCAAAATGCGCCAAGTAATGTAAGCGCTCAAAATGGCTATCCTCCTTCCACTGCAGCCTTTTCCTTCATTCTATATTCACATCAGTTGGATCAAATTCATCACCTACATCACAAAATTTAACTATGAGTCTAGCGCTCAGTAAGAGATAGAATGAAAATGATCTATGTATGCTCATGCTATACATTAAAGAAAAGAACCTATCTTACCTGTCCATTATTTATAACCATTTAATAGTCCAGATGTTGAAGATTGTCAGTCCAAGAGAAAAGATAAATCCTATGATTCATCTTGGGCAGAACCGTCACTCAATCCCGAGAGATACATCATCTTGTAGTTCTCCAAAGCAAGATCGTTACTGATCTCCCCAACCTCCAACACCTATTTACCTTTATTCAGTCCATTTCATTAACAATGCATATGCATGAAAACAATTCCATATCATTCCTAATCATGATGCATGACGTATGCATATCATTCAATCATTAAAACTATCCTCCATATCAATACAATAAATATCATTACATTGATAGTTATCTACCAAACAATACATCAACATTATTACAAAACAATACAACATATTATTTTGTGATGTAGACCGTAATGGTCAAGCACATGCATATCTCCTTAGGTCCTTCAAGCAACTCAGCACTAAAAATTACTTCCTCTTATTACCTTCAAAACCAATAGACATCCACCAAAATTCAAGATAAGAACATAGTCTTAGGGTTTTTCTCCGACCTTCACCTATTTTTTATTAATCATAACTTTCACAATATTTAACCAAATCCATCAATTTGAGAACCAACTCCTCCCTTAAGATGTCTTTAATAACATATCCAATTGGCCTAACTCATAGATTTAAGGAAAACAAACAACCAACATCAAATACCAAAGTCATACGATTTCAACCTCTCCAACCCCCC